>QGEC01000057.1:0-280277 GCA_004367155.1 Fusarium clavum | reverse complement strand
TGGCGACGATGTCGACGAGCTCTTCTCTGGCCTTGACCTTGAAAAGAAGCCCAAGAAGACCACCAAGGCCAAGCCTACCTCTGCCGCATCCAAGGCAATTGCCGACCAGGACATTCTAGCCGACCTCGAATCAGAGCTGGCCGAGCAGCCTTCACGACCTCATACCCCTCGACTCAAGGATGCTACCCGCCGTTCCACAGCGACACCTCCTGCCGGCGACCCCCGCAAGTCAACAGACAGTGCACGTAGTTTGAAGGCTACCTTTACACCGAGTGCCACGAGCTCAGAGCTTCTTGAGAATGAAAAGAAGCCAACCTCTGAGCCTGTCCAGCAGGATACTACTCCCCAGGCCTCTGGTGGGGGATGGTGGGGTGGCATTCTGTCCACAGCCAGTGCTGCCATGAAGCAAGCTGAGGCCGCTGTCACCCAGATTCAGCAAAATGAGGAGGCCAAGAAGTGGGCGGAGCAGGTCAAGGGAATTAGAGGACTGGACGTTAACACTTTGCGAAACTACGGTATGTCCAAACAAGATCGATCGTGGCTCTAAAACTAAATGAGATTTTAGGTGACGAACTCCGACACCGCGCTCTCCCTACATTCACCAACATCCTCCATACTCTTGCGCCTCCTATTAGCTCCCATGAGCGTCTTATTATTCATATCACCCACGATATTGTCGGCTATCCATCCCTCGACCCTCTGGTTCATAACGTGTTTGGCCATGTCATGGCACAGGTTGAAGGTGGTGATCTCTTGGTTATTCAGCGTGGGCAGGAAAGTCAGTCTCGACGTAGTACCGATAGTTCTGCTGGATGGCACGACGGACCTTGGTGGAGACAAAGCGACACTGCTCGCGAGTTGGGCTTGGTAAATGGAATGCCAGAGGGAACCAAGCTTTGCCGCGCCAACGCCGAATCGCATGCGAACGAATACTTCTCCGCCAACGGTGGTGTAGAGGCAGCCAAGCACAAGGCCACAGAAGACGTCAGCGAAACCAACCCTGTTCGAACATCCGATCTGTTCTTAGCCATCCAGGCAATTGCTATGGATTCCGATGAAACTCTGTTTGCTCGCACTGCTTCTGCAGAGAAGGAGAAAGAATCCGATGTCGAGGACCAGGAGGACGACGAGGAGCTTATCTGCTTCGCAGTATTCATCTTGGACCCTGTCCATGATATCGAGTTTTATACTGTCAGCCAGTCTATTCCTGCTCGATGGGTTCAGTGGCTGGACACCCCTGCTCCTCTCACCCCTCATTCTGGCGAGGAAGGCGAGGCTTCGGATGCTAACATCCCAGACGAGATCAGGGATATCATTGAGAGCGGCGGTGTTGATCCTCGAGAGTGGGTGGCCGAGTGGCTCGAGGAGCTTCTAAACCTCTCTATTGGCACTGTCGCTCAGCGATATGTTGCCCGTCGCATGGGTGTTGGTGAAGGCGGTCTCGGAAGGGGCAAGAAGAAGATGGAAGAGCTTGTGCAAGACAATGCTGGAGAGGCTGCCCGAGCCGGAGTTATTTAAATGATATAAAGACGATGAAGATATGAATGTGTTATGCCACAAGGTAGGTTGGGCGTTCGGGTTTGCGTCTGGTAAATGTGACCCCCTGGACTCGAAATGGTCCAGGTATATGAATAACGGGTATTCTTATCATGCAGTTTTAGGACTTGATTGGAAATCAAACTGTCTTCGATACGTAAAAAAAGTGTAGAGTACGCTCACTAAATAAGCTGTACTACAATACGTGATTTAGCCATTATATTATATACCATCCTGGACTAGTAGATCTATGTGTGACCAGTTCTATGTACCGTGCCGGCCTTTTTCAGTTCGCCTCTGGCTTCCCTTGTGGCACTCTTCAGATCAACCTGCTTCAAGGGCCGGTACTCGGGATCCCACATCTGTTCCTTGATCCACTCCTCCAGATCGTCCTCATTGTCAGGGATGCCTTCTTGTGTAGCCTCACCATCCTTGACAGCGGCTTGTATCACATTGCGGGCAATTCGAACACTTACATCCCGTACTGAACTTACATCTGGTAAAAGAGGAGCTGTTGAGTCTTTGAGAATGGGGCTTAGAGAGGAAACGCCTTCTACGGCTGCGACGAGCATGCGATCGGTGAGATGCTTGGCGCGGGAGAGGACGCAGCCAAGACCGATTCCGGGGAAGACGACTGAGTTGTTGCACTCGCCGACGTTGATGGTTATTTCTTCGCCGTTCTTGCCCCATGGACCTTTGACGGCTGGGAAGGGTGAGCCAGTGGCTACAAGGGCCTTTCCGTCGGTCCATTTCAAGATATCTTCGGGCTTGGCCTCGTGAAGACGTGTTGGGTTGGAAAGAGGGAGGACAATAGGACGCTCGTGGTGCTCAGCCATGGCACGGATGATGTCTTCGGTAAAGGCTCCGGCCTTGGTAGATGTGCCGATGAGGACGTTTGGACGAACTTCCTTGACGACAGAGAGCAGATCGGTATCTTTGTCCTTCCACTCCGACACGTCCTTAGTGTACATCTTTTGAGAATCAGTGACATCTTCAGTTTCCGAGGTTAGAAGACCAGGCTTATCGATCAGCCTATGAATGGTAAGCATTTGGCTTGCAGATGAGTTTCAACGAGAGTCTTACCAGATCTGCTTTGCTGCCTCTTCGTGGCTCATGTTTCCTTCTGTAGCGATAGCATCGCGAACTTGATCTGCAATACCGAGACCGGCACTTCCGGAGCCGAAGACTACCATGCGCAGATCCTTGAGCTTCTGGTCACTGGCTTGGAGACCGGACATGATGGCGGCAAGAGTCACGCATCCGGTTCCTTGAACATCATCATTGAAGCAAGCAAAGTCCGGACGGTAACGTTCCAGAATCTTCCTCGCTATATTCAAATCAGTACTGTCCTGTCGAACCTAGTAGGATGTCTTACCGTTGCTGAGGCCAAAGTCCTCGAAATGGATATAAGCGTTTGGATAGAGCTTCCTGGCGGATTGAACGAATTTGTCGACAAACTTGGCATACTCTTCGCCACGGACACGCTTCTGTTTCAAACCGAGATATAACTCATCATTCAGGAGTTCTTTGTTGTCTGTACCGCAGTCTAGAACTACAGGAAGTGTTCTGTTGGGATGGACACCTGCGCATAGTGTTGTGAGGACCAGCTTGGCGACGGAGATTAGGATACCGCCAACACCTTGGTCACCGATGCCGAGGATTTCTTCTCCGTCTGTTGATCTATTAGCTTTGTTTCAGGTGTCGTGATGAGGTGAGCAACTGACCGGATACTACAATGTAGTCAATATCCTCTGCGTTGCCCCATTGTCCAAGGTCCTGCTCCACATGATCGGGATCTTGAATGTTGAGATAACAACCTTCAGGGCGTCGAAACAGTCGGGAGTAGTTCTGGATAGCATCTCCTTCGGTTGGCGTATATACTATGCTCATCATCTCTTCAAGATGAAGCTGAAGTAGCTATACCAGACAGTCAGTACAACCCCACGATACGCAATTGCTGCAGCTTGCCTTGTAATAGAGGATCTCATTTTGGTCTTTGAGTGAAGTCAAGAAAGTATTTTTGGCCAAATCATCAGGTTGGGATGAATACTGCTCATAGGCACGCTTGCACTGCTGATCGAGCGTCTGGACACCTTGAGGCAGTAAGCCTGTAAGATTGAATGTGCGGCGCTCATCCGGAGGAAAGGCAGAGCCTTTGTTCAAATAAGGCGTATTCAAGAGCGATGTACCGCTGAGTGCACAGTTGATAGGACCGCTAGTGCTCAGAGGGAGGTGATCAAATTTGTGTTTGGATTTAGTCTTGGTAGTTGTAGACTGTGATTTCCCAGCCTGGGAAGCGTAGTTGCTGGTGAGATATCGCATGGGCAATAACGACGATGGACAGAACCGATAGGCACGAGATGACGAAGGTTTCGTTAATTTGAACATGGCGATTATTTATCTGCAACTAGCAGTATTAATATGAAGTAATAGAGACTGTAGTCTAGTAATCTTTGGAAGTCTTAAGAATTCATGATCGGACCTTCGGATACAGCACACAATGACGTCGTCGAGATCTTACGGTCACAAATCCACACTGACGAAACCTTGATACATTCACACGTGGAAAAGTCATGCAATTGATAATATTATGTAAATTCACAGTACTATAAATACTACATAATAAGAAATGTCGGTGCTCCTGGAGCCTCGCCCGTGTAGAAATTGAGACAATGTTAGCCACCGAGATGACCAACAAAGACGAGACGGACGCGGACTATGATGGCCCTTGTTCTTCTGGCAACGACGACGGAAAAAAAGAGACGAACTCCTTTTTTCAATCGTTAAATCAACCTTCAGACTACTTCGCGAAGACAACACAAAACGTGCCGTCAGAGGAAGACCCTCCCGTAAGGGAGGACTCGTAGGGATACAGAGTGACTGAAGGAAGAACGCTGCGGAAAATGATTGTAAACTAAAAGAATACCCAATACCTTTTGACTCAACAGCACAGGTTATTTTCGTGTTCCTGCTGTTGTTCCCTTGTCCTATCTTAGAAAAAACAAAGCGACGCTTTGTTTTCTATGAGATGAAACAAAAGAAAAACAGCCAGAACACACGAGAAGCACCTCTGCTGTTAAATTAAGAATGCATTTTGTTAGATCTTTTCTTAAGATCACATCTTCTGAGTTTGTTGCTCTACTCGAGAGACCGTTGGTATGTTGAGGTGAAAGAGATGCACAAAGAAAATTTCACGCGACGGGTTTTGGTGGTGGACCTATTCCGAATTAAAAGCTCCACCGGTTGGCGGGCCACAAAACCCGACCACCCGGTGCTGGCCCAGCTTGAATCGCTATTGGTCCGTCAACTTACACCAGAAACTTCATGTCTGGGCGAGCGATATACCCTACAGCAGCAAATGATGGGAATGTTTTCGCGTTGACTTGTTTACTAACAGTACTTACGATGGGTAAAGTAGAAGTTATTTATATTATCTGAAACCTAGTATAACGGCTCGACTGTTAGATCAAACGATTTTATCGTTGCCGTTGAACGCAAATGAAGCATGTTTAAAGGCAAGTTTGTCCACTGTTAAGAAACACAAAGTTAACCTTCACAACGACAAAATTACTCGCCTCCACACACAGTTGCATCACGGTCAAGATCAGCCATGCATTTTGATAGTGAAACTACCATTCGATGACCCAGTACAAGATATTACTTCAAGGCATCAATGTGCTGATATGAAGAATCGAGTTGTAGGTGGAATAACCAATGATACCGGGCGAGTGACAATGTGAAAGAGGCGACAGGGTTTTGACATTTAATGTGGGAACGACGGACAACGATTGACAATGTAACATGGTATTGGATAAAGTCGTATTTGCTACTTGGAGTCTTGGTAGAGAGACGACATTGTATCACATCCCATATCGCTAAAGTCAAACATTCACAAGACACAAGCACATTATAGTTTATGATAAACGATCGTCATCTCAAATTGCGCAACATGATATGTACGGTTGTATCTACAATTTCCCTTGTAAGCAGGGTGGCTTGAATCGAAGTTTCCGATCCCATTCCTTCACATCCTTGTTCTCATACTCATCATCATCACGAGAGTGGAACTCTTGTCCAAATCCTTCTCCTTCTCCTTCTTCGCAATTGAGGACATTCTTGTCTCTTTTGCAAACCTGGTAGGCACTTACTGCTGGCTGTTGCCGTTGTTACCAATCAGGTTGGGGGAGTTGCGGAGGTTGCCGCTGATCTTGCCAGAGGTGGCAGTGGAGGTGAGCCAGTTGGTAACACCAGCGACTCCAGAAACACCCTCGACAGAGATACCGTAGAGAGCAAGACCAGCAACGTGGGGAGTAGCCATCGAGGTACCGCTGATGCTGTTGGAGGCGGAGTTGCTGGTGTACCAAGCGGAGAGAACGTTGGAGCCGGGGGCAAAGATGTCGAGGACAGGGCCCCAGTTGGAGTAGGAGGCAATGGTCCAGCTGCTGTCAATAGCACCGACAGTGATAGCGCTAGGAGCAGAAGCAGGAGAAACGTTGGCGGCGTTCTGACCCTCGTTACCGGCAGCAATGGTAGAGAGAACACCGGAGCGGGCAGCAGACTCAACAGCGTTGTTGAAAGCAGCAGAGTAACCACCACCAAGAGACATGCTGACGACGGCGACTCTGGTTCGGCTCTTGGAGATGATATCGTTGGCAGCCCAGTTGAAGCCACCGAGGATGATGGAAGTGCTGGAAGAGCTGCCCTGGAAGACCTTGACAGCCTGGATGGTGGCCTTCTTAGCAACACCGTAGGTCTTTCCAGCAATGGTACCGGCAACGTGAGTTCCGTGACCGTTGGTATCAGCGTTCTGGCCGCTGAAGGCAGTGTAGACGGCCTGGGCACGGCCCTCGAATTCGTTGTGAGTGGCCCGAATACCGGTGTCAACGACATAGGCGTAAGTACCTTGGCCAGCATTGGTATCGTAGATGTAGGTGGTAGATCCCCTCTCTCGGTGAGAGACGGTTCCGAGTCCCCAGGGGGCGCCACTCTGACTGGTCAAGGCACGCTTGGAGAGAGAAACATCTTCCTCGGCCTCATCGACAAAGTTGATGGTCCAGACACGGTCCTCCTCGACCTCCTCGACCTGTGTCGTTGTCAGTATGGCTTAGAGTAAAAAGAGATAGGGTTAATTACATCAGGGCTCTTCTTGATCTCATCGATAGTCTTCTTGTCGAAAGAACCAGCATAGCCTTGGAAGCCATACTTGCCCTTGTAGGTGCGTTCAACACCCTTCTCAGCACGCTCGTTCAGTCCACGCTTGTGAACATCTCCGACCCAGCTAAGATGGCTCTCAACCTTGGCGGCAGCGATATCAGACTTGAGGGTGACGATGTACTTGCCGGGGATGACCTTAGTGGAGTCAACCTTGGCAGTAGGAGCAGCGTTGGCGAGGCCGAGAAGGCTGGTCGCAGCGACGGCGAGGTTCTTGAAGTTAACCATTGTGGAAAGACGGAGGCAGAAGGAAGTGTAAGGCTTGAAGTGTTGATGAGGATGAGGATGATGAGGATATTCGTTCGAAGGAGGGAGATCATGGGAGCTTATATAGTTGTCGATCCACCTTGGTGCACGGCTTCGCCTTCAGTGATATTAGCATCGAGATCCATCATGACTGCAACTACAGAGTATCTTGCCTCTATTCTCAGACATGCTGCATCCAAGACACAATCGAAGGGATGAAATTCATCAACTTCCTTTTGCGGAAGAGAGTGAATGCTTCACACAGTGTCCCATCGTTGTCTTTGGCAGGACCCAACGCAAAAAGGAAGGCGACTCGTGGTGTATCGAGGCGGCATGGGGCCTGGGAGGCAACGCAGGATGGCGAACGATGCAAAAGTCCTCAAGGAATGCAAGAAGCTGGTCGCTAGGCCGGGTCTGAAGTACGACTTGCATGCAGGGAACCTCTCATCAGAACAGATGTCGTGATGATAAAGCATTGGAGACAATAACAGAGTTGTTCTAATGTTCAGGACACATCGTTTGATACCAGCGACGAGATTCAAAGTTTAACAGGGTTCATTGACATGTGACGAACTTGGAAAAAATACGAAATCTTTGTCAAATGACTCCGCGAGATTGGACGTGTAGGTGGTTGCTTGGTCTGTTCTCGCTGGGGTCAATTATGATCGACACTGCACTAGCAGAGGGACTGTGCGATCCGCTAGAATGCCCTCATTAAAGTGACATATAGCTGGCCACTAGGCCCTGACGGCTCTGTATTGATATTGACTCCTGGTATCAAAAAGATCGGAAACTGATGTAAAGTTGGCCGAGGTGGAAGACAGATAGACGCTGTTGTGCCTTGAGGACTGGAGACAGGGGTCGGAATAAAGCCACTCGGAGTCATGGACCGGCCCGTACAAGATACATAACACAGGCTGGGCGTTTAGGATCGATGAATAGTAGGACTGATAGTTGAGAGTATCTGTGAGAAGTTAGTGAACTGCCCAATAAGGAAACAATGGTCCCCCGCAACTCCAGCATGGCCAAGCCAGGCTAGACGAATCGTCTTGATAACATACCCTAACTGACAGCAAGAGCCACGAAGGGTCTCACCCATTAAGCTCTACCATTGCCGAATTAAGAACCACAATGTTGAGCATCCTGCTAACTTCCTTTTCGGGGCACTTTGGCCGTCTTGGTGCGCATCGTTGCCGCCGATGACTTTGTAATTCAAGACATTGTTTTGGATGCTCTCTTCCATCGAGGCTGAGGTGGCTAGGATAGTGAGGCTAAGCTATACTCTTGGATGCCTTGCTTAGCCCACATGTGATTCCATTTGAGGCTGATCAAGGGATATCAAGGAGGGCAACATGATTCTCATTCGATGTGAGGGGTTGGAAGTGATGCACGGGTACTGTACTCGGTGCAAAAAACGATCTGAACTGAGACTTTCTGACGCAACGAGGCTCTGATGAGAATATCACGGTAGTTCTAAGCGAATAAAGCGTGGAGTCTGATATCCCTGCATTGAAGTCGTCGTAATCTAAATTCCATCAGTTTTGTTCGCGTATGGCTGATCCAAGTTCACGGTTGTAAGTCGAGTGGAGTTGAAGATGAAGGTGTCGGGAATAATTTACAGGCGGGGCATAGAGTGGAGTTAGATCGTGGCGTTCATCTAACCAGTAAAATTATCGGCAAGAGCGGTACCCACCCACTTGCTTGGCACGTGGGTGTCAGAAGAAATGACTGCTAGAAGTACAAGAAACGAAATAATTTGGTCATTTTATGCCAATTTAGACCCGCTCCTAGGTTACTCTATTTTGGCAACCTAAGCCTTGGAGGACAATTCTTCTGTTGCCCACCGGCTTGGCTCCTTAGGGATAAGATTTAGTGGCCGAAGGGGAAGGCGCATCCCAAAAGTTTAACTTACACGACTCTTTCAGGTACTTGCTGACTTTGATTCACTGCGGCATTGCCTACCCCCGCCTCACCTGCCGCAAGACAACATCAGCCCCCTTGCACCTCAGACCTGGTGCTAGACCAAGACACGGAAGTTTTCACAATTAAGGTAGGCGCTGTAAGCACTCAGTGCCTTCTCCTCCTGCGTCATAAATCCTTCCAAACCTGGATTTTACCAAGCAAGACCAACCTCAGAATCAAATGGACCCCACCTTCCCATCCATCTCGTGGATCTCATGACCCTTGTCTCTCAAACCTGCATACACAGCGCAGCATTCGTTTACTCCATCAATCAACCCATCCATCCTTATCAGCACCACCTGATTCTATTCAAACAAAAGTGCTCAGCGACAGCATCTTGCCCTAGATGATATACCGTTTACAATGCGCTGCATTAGCTTATCGAGCGCCAAGATCCTTTTGCATTGCCATACCTAAACTCCGCGGGTACCATACTCAAGACTATTCGTGGAAACCACTAGACGACCAGTCGCACGCCATTTCTAAGAATGCTTACATGTTTCTAGCGTCTTTTCGGTCCAACTTTGTCTCATTCCAAGCGAGACGGCAACCGCAATCCTCCCGGGTCCCCTGGCCGCACGAGATATCCCAACACAGTCAGCGATTGGCTGCTACGTACACACTATCATCGGTTCCTTGCCTCTAGCCTTTGGTACATCCTCTCAGCGTCTACAATGTCAAGCTCGTCGACGTGTCGGGTTATTCTCCCGGATCCGTGCCGCACGATCACCACGGCCCGCCTGAATCCTGTTGATGAGGGGTCAGTGATGTTGCTATCATAGCAAGGCTCAGGAACAGGACCGAGAGTAGAGCTTGATCTTACGACCAGCCGAGTTGAAGCTGCTACCAAGTCTTTTGCAACGCCGCGCCAGAAAACTCTCCGCTATCAGATTGCACCCTTGCTCTTATGACCCTGGACTAGTTAGTCACTGCCCGACTCATGGCTCCCAACCCAATATCGCGGGCGAGGGTAGTATTCACCTTAACAAGAATAGTCCGAACACATTATAGGGTCCCTCTCGTTTTGGATGAGATCATCGATGTGGCATGCCGCATGCTGTACCCCGAGAACCCTTGTGGCTTTCGAACTGAAGCATGTCCCCATTGCCTAAGATCTTGCAGCTCGGGGCCTTAGTAACAAAAGTCCTTGCGACATCAATGTCTTCAGCTCCTTCCTAGCTGGTCACTTTAGCCCGAGATACAGTACAACTGCAGTGTCGCGATAAGGTTCCTATCTTGCGCAAGTCCTCAGCACGAGTAGTATCTTTGCAATGCACCGCACGACCCACGGATACATGCTCCCCCCTTCTACACCTCACCAAGATACGAAAACAATGGCCCTGGTACCGCGAAAAGAGTGATTGGACAGACATGACCCTGCTGCGATATCTAGCAGCGATGACCTGAGTGTGCCTCAAGGTGCAACGTTAGCGGTAGGTGTCGCACCCAATTATCTCACTCCAGAGAGTTCTAAACTTCCAGATTGCTCTCGACGTCAGCAAAAGGGTGTTGACCAAACACCCTCAAGATATGATCTCCCGGCAAGTGTTTATGCATGTTATTCCTAGAATACCTCTTTTTGGCTTGGCCTTTTGCTTCCACTCCCACCGTTGACGAGGGCTAGCATCTGTTACCTTCCTCTTCTCGTGAGTTATCAGGATGACGCCAGTGGTATTCAAGTCAACATCATATCAGTGGTTCAAGTTCGGTCATGCTCCGATTGGATCTCGTGCTATTACACAGGATGGAACCAGACGTTTTGCGGTCAGCGCTTTATAGATGTGGATTAGACGAGTTACTTTCCGTAAAGGAAGCTCGCGGTCGAAGCACATCATTGAAGAGGATCATTGGTAATCCGTGGGAGAGTCAGTAATCCGTCTCTTTAGTATGTTGTAGCTTTCATCTTGGTCTCCCTTTTGCTCTGTTGGATTCGATGGACAGGAGAGGCCAGCGATCATGAATTGATACCACCGCTTGGGGTGAGAAGGGTAAACAACTACTCAGAGCTGGTACAGAATGACTAAAAGTCGTCAAGAATCTTACCTCTGATAAACGCGGCCTAGTATTCTACTACTTCTCGTTGACTACTACCAAAGATGTATGCAGCAAATATCCATATGCTAACGATATTGCACACAGAAGACTGACAGCCGCCATTGGCTATCTTCCTGAGCACAAGGCATCTATCCTATAATCAAAGCCACTGCTTTCCCGTTGCACAGCATAAAACTCACTCACGACTATGACAAGCCATCGTAACAACCGGTGGTATCGTGGCGTCTGAAGACAACCAGTTCCTAAGCCTCTATATTTATAACTCCTAGCCGTAGTTCTAGCCATCTGGACTGCCGAGCGTAAGACTGTTGGCTGACACCGTTGGCATCTTGTCTGCATATGGTACTACCCCCTATTGGTTCCAGATCGTGGGATCAGGCACCCGCTATCGCAAAGGATGCGAGTGTCAGCTTCAGATATCGGTTGTTGGTTCCTACACTGTCTCAGCATGTAGGCTTTGTCAGATATAACCTTAATCGAACCTCCTGTTCAAAGGAGTGTATGTGTCTGACTGATTCTACGTTTACCGGAACGTGCACACATCAGGTATAAATCTTTGCTGTTGATCTTTCAGATTGACCATCCTTGGACAACCGCTCGAGAACTACCAATTACAAGCCTACCCCCTTATCTCTCGTGATTACGTTGACCCTTTCGATGCCCCTCTTCCGCTAAGACACACGTCCTGTCCTCGAAGACAGGACTCGACTACCCTCAGAGAACGAGCGAGTAGAAGACGCACCTTATACGCCATCCACGCAAAACTCCTTTCCCTCGAGAGAGGCCCACACATATCATTTTTCGTTCGAGCATTCAGGAGCATGCTAAGCTAATGACTACCAGTCTACAGGTGACGATATTCTCTACAACGACCCCTTTGATAACCCACCATGACAGTATTGGCGGACTATACTTCAGAAATCGAAAAACCTCCACGCCTCCCCCAGAACTCACATGTACTATATCGTGTTCGGTCGATCTGTCTCACCACGAGGTAACATGAGAAGGCCGAGGGCTATGATACTGCTGGATCTTGGAAGATATCACTGGGAGTCACTATCTGCACGGGTACCCGTACATATAGGGGGTAAATGGGAGGCTACTCTTACCTGCACGGATACCCGTGCGTTTACATAAGCAACTTAACTGGACAAGCAGATCATTCAAAATCTCGGAAATAGGTATAGGTACGATGTCGGACGTCACTTAGGCAAAGGTTTGCGCGGTTCCAGTGTCACCGAAGCGGATTTAATACTTAATCTCATCTCCTATTACCATACATCGCGGCTAGTAGATGTCATTTCTCATCTAAGAATGAACCTGCATACCCAGATACTGCGTCTTGATGGTAGTGTCCTTCTTTGCACCATGAACACCAAATTTGACGACCTCCCCAGGGACAATGTCAACGAGATTATCCTCGAACCTGACCTCATCGTCCTCGCATTCCAAAGCCAGACCTTTGATAGGGACCTCGGCACTGACCTCAACAGTCTTCGAAGCTTCATTAACCTCGACTTTGAGATTCTTTGGCTTCTGGAAATGCAAGTACTTCAGCGGCTCAGGCCAGTTGACATATCGTGCAATCTGCTTGCCATCTTGGTACAGGTAGGCGGCGACGACAGTCTTTGCTTCAAGGTCAGCGTTGGGCTTCTCAACTGGTACATCCAAAGTCTTGATCTCCGTTGAGCGGTTACTTTGAAGGACGAACTCCGAAGCCACTGTCTGTGAGTAGGTTTCCTTTCCAGTCTCGACATCCCAAGCCTTGACTACACAGTCCACAGTCACGTCTTTCAAGTTGAGGTTGCTTCCCCAAATCTCAACTTGAGTCTTGGTGTCGATGTCGACTCTGGTGTACTTGTTCTTAGGGTGCTTGTGTTCTCGGCGCGTCATACCGATAGTGACGGGCGCCATCTCTCGCTTGATGGTGTAATATGAGTGCTTTGGTCGGAGATAGTAATCACAGATAGCCCATGAGGTGACAGGCCAGCAGTCGTTGGTCTGCCATACTAGGACACCACTGCAGTACTCCTTCTTGGGCCCCTGCCATTGCCGCTTCCAGAGTCGATAGGCTGACGCCAACGCTTCAGCTTGCAGAAGCTGACTGTAGTAGACATAGTCCTCCAAAGGATCGATGGTGAACCTGAAGTTTTCTGCCATATAAAGACCCAGTCGACGCAACTGTCCATCCGCTTTGTTGTGGAAGTCAACAGTGGACGAGCTTGCAAATCGCTCAGGGTCGTCTTTGCCCTTTGGAAGGTACGCATCGATGGTCTTGATACTGGGAAAACCCTCCATGCCAAATTCAGAAACAAAACGGCCGACAAGCTTGTCGAAGTCTTGGTACTTTTGCTGGGAGCCATGCCAAACATTCCACTGATGGATATCTCCAATCGTAGGATCACTGGTGAGCTTCCCACCCCACGGACTGGCAATGTGGTAGATAGCATTGGTATGTAGGTCCTTGCAGGCTTCTGGGAGGACTTTCTCGTAGATGTATCGTGCTGGGAAGTCAGTCTTCAGCCAGCTTTCTGGGTCGTGGTCATCAAAGTCATAAGTGAGGTTCTCCGACTCGCGAACTTGGTAGTCTTCATTGTTTCCAGCCCAAAGGACAATTGAAGGATGGTGACGCAGTCGCTTGATGTTCTCTCGAGCCTCTCTGTCAACAGATTTGAGGAAGTCGGGCCGGGCCGGATAGTTTCCACAGGCGAACATGAAATCTTGCCAAACAAGAATGCCGAACTCATCGCAAGCGTCGTAGAAAACTTCTTCTTCGTAAATACCACCGCCCCAAACTCGAAGCATGAATTGATTTCCATCAGCAACAAGCTTGACCCAGTCTCTATACCTCTCCTTAGAGATTCGAGGGATGAAGTTGTCTGCTGGAATCCAGTTACTACCGCCGCAGAAGATTGGGATGTTGTTGACTCGGAAGAAGAAGCTGGTGCCAGGCTGACCATCAAGCTCTCGTTCGACGAGCTCAAGTTTTCGAAGGCCGATTCTTTTGGAACTTGAATCGATTCCATCATCTCCATCAAGAAGAGTCGCCTTTATGGTATACAAAGGTTGCTTTCCATATCTGATTGGATACCATAGAGCGGGATCCTGGATGTGGAATGTGGTAGTTGCATGTTCGTCCTTTACCTTTGCGGTTTCAGACGCAACCCCCTTCCCATCCAGGGAAACATCGAAGCGTACTTTTGATGCTTTCCCTTCGACTGCTGCATGAACAGCGACCTTTGCCGTTTTGAGCGACTCTTCCACTTCAAATTCGGAGTTGAGATCAGCGATGCGAGATTCGTAAACTTCGAGGTTCACAGGTCTCCAAGGACCGCATGTGAGCATAGCAGGGCCCCAGTCCCAGCCCTATAGATGGTCAGTTGGAAGATGATACATTGACGGAGACTAGCTTACCCAGTGATATTGTGCCTTTCGAACAGGCAGTCTCGAGCCGTCTCCATTCCAGACGATGTATTTGTGATCAGGGTGCTCTTCCGTCAACTTCCAGCCTCTAAGATAGGCAGCATCGAACGTGATACGAAGTTCATTCTCGCCATCTTTCTTGAGATGCTTAGTGACATCCACACGCTCCGGAATAAACATATTCTCTGTCTCAAGAATCTTGTCGCCATTTAGTTCAACTGTAGCAAAAGTGTCGAGTCCGTCAAAGGCCAGTACTGCCTTTTCGCCATCACCAACTTTGGGGCTGGAAAAGGTGGTCTTGTAGACCCAGACAGTCTCTCCGATCCATTGAACCTGCAGCTCATTCTTCCCGATGTATGGATCAGGAATCTTCTTGTGATGCAAGAGATCAAGATGAACGTTGGTCGGAAATTGAGCGACGGGTAGATAACTCTCGTCGTCTTCCTTTTCCTGTTTGAACTGCCAGTTCTTGACTGGCGTGACAGTGCGGGGAGCCATCCTGGAGCTTGAAGCTATTCGCGGCGCGTTATGAGAGCTTTCAAGATGATTCAACTTCTGATGAAAGATGTTAGTCTAGAATAAGGAAGAAGGAGGAATGATGTTACCATGATGCCTTGGGTATGGAAGGAACGATGAGTTTAACCGGCAGGGCAGGTGCAAGTACGAGCCATTGACCCCGCGATGCACGAAAACCCCCAAACCCCCATCAATTGACGATCCTGGTAACACAAGCATTGAATTGTCATAGTTCGCTCTCTCAGTGGTGGATTTGGCAACAACACGGTACACAGCAGACGAACACCCACTTCCGCTCCAACGGGACGCTGATCCGATGGGCCCCTCAATTGGTGGTAAATCCGGGTTAATGACGTTGAATGCTTTCAACGTACAGTTTGCAGATGCATACGAATCGGCGATTAGTACGAAATATGCATGTGAATCGTATTGTCTGGATCGTATCCGAGGATTCGTATCCGAAGACTCCTCTCCAGCGCCAATGTATCTTTGTTGACTTCTGTACGTGCCAAGCAGTGTCTTGGTGCCATCAGAGTTTCGGTACGAGAAGTCTACTTAGAGTAAGATCATGGGATATTTAACATAGCTTCGAGAGATATGGTCCAGCCCATAATCGCAAATCATTGTCATGACTATATACAGACTTAAACACAGGCAGGCCAGACCTACACAACCAAAGAACTCCTATCAACCTTTGCGCAACCTGACATCTATGCCAAACGCCAACGCGCTCCTGAACGAATGTCCCACGAAACGATATTCCCAAAAACACTACCAGTCTAAGCATATAACCAGATAGCTCAGACGTTCAACAACAGCCCCCTCCCCTCCTTCGACTGCTCAGTGTAAACACTTCTTCCCACTCTCGTAGTCCCCAGTTCTGGGTTCTGTTCTTCTTCCTCCTGCGCCTGAGTCCGTTGTGAACGTCGTCCACGGTGGCGCCTGTCATAGAACTCTTAATACTGCCACCATCACTAGCTGTGTTCCATCCACCGCTGTCGCCGTACTGAATTCCGCTTGCAGGGTCGTCGGGATCAATCTCGCCAAGCTCGATCTTTGTGAGAATTATCCTTGCTAGTCTTTCGAAGATCTCGTCGACGCCTTCGCCGTTGAATGCGCTCGCCTCGGTTACTACTGATATCCCTGCCGTACTGGCCCATCGGCTGGACTCTGCTCTTGTGACTTCTCTGCCCTCTGGCGCAACAGTCGCTCTTAGTTGACTTCCTGCGCTTATGGATGTGCCTCGATCACGAGTTGTGGCTGTACTTGTGTAAGAGCTACCTCCGGCGCCGAGCATACCGGATGTTAAAGTTGAATTCGAGTGAACGCTATTCGGTGTCGGGGGTGGAAGGCTTGTATCGACGAGTGTATCTGTAAGGTCCACTTTGTTGCCCACGAGCATAAGACTAAGGTTCGGCGATGCAAGGGCTCGGGCGTCGTTGAGGAAAGGTTGTAGGTTTCGGAAGGATGCGTGAGAGGTCAGGTCGTAGACGAGGATAGCGCCCGCGGCGCCTCGATAGTAGGAACGGGAGACTGATCGAAATCGTTCTGTTCCAGCCGTATCCCAAAGCTGTATCTTGTCAATAACTTCCTTGTTGTTGCGCCATCGCAGGATATACCTGAAGCTTTATCCGTTTCCGCCTTGATCCGGTGCCAACTTTAATGATTTTGGTAGCAAACTCGACGCCGATGGTTTGCGATGACAAGACTCGCCATTCATTCTTGACAAAGCGATGTAATAGGCATGACCTATAAATGCGCGCAACGGTCAGCCAAAGACTCGGTTATGCAAGCACCGGTGATCGCTAAACATCGCATCGACGGTCCATCGATTGTCTTGGAGGATGACGTACTTTCCCGTCCCGCTGGGGCCAAGCAATATGATCTTCGCGAGGTAATCGTACATGCTCCCGAGCTCCTTTATCGCCAACAGTCAGTCGCTCTGGTCTGATAAGAGCTGTGTTCCCGTCGCCTACCTGCTCGCGAGCTGTACCGGAGCTCTCCTCGCTCGCGCCAGAGTGCCGACGCGGTCTATTCATTGCGGGCGAATAACGAGAATGTAGAGTTAATTGCGGATAAGTTTCAAACGGTCGAACGATGTCGCATATCTTGGGCTCTTTGTCGATCTTATCGCGGTAGGATATGTAGGAGAAGAAAGCGATTATTAGGCGAGTGAGGTGCAAGGAATATCGGAGAGAATTAATCGACTGTGCGTGTAATCGTCAAGTTTGAAACAAGCAAGAAAAAAGACAATGCGATCAAGGGTTGTTCTGTGTTTACTGTACTGTAATGTACATGCCCTGCTCGGTGAGAGCGAATGGAAGGGTGGGTCGCCCTGTAAATAGGTAGCCCAAGCCCTCGAGCTGCAGCTGCAACGAGAGATAGCGTCATTATTTGATGATAACGTGACGATGAAAATAGCAGCCCGATAACACCGCCAAAGTTTGGCTTGGCTATCTTACCTCTACTTTAAACTTGAGTGGATCGGCTCCAGATGTTGGGTATCAGAGCTAAATCTACTGTAGCTTCGATCTTTAGAGCTTGCGTCGATTAGTGAAATACGTGGATCTCAGGGTCTTTTACTCTCAACTTGTAGAATTACTCAACAAGATAGATTAGACATACTGTACGACTATAAGCAATAACAAAGAATTATGATATTTGTGATTGAAAGTTGGAATGGTTAAGTGTGTATTTGTTCAGTTGGCACTGTAACTTGGTATTCACAACTGAATTGGTCAATAATCACTTGGTCTAAGTCGAGAATGGGGTCTTTGACATCGCCGATCTCAAATGGCGGTAGCACCATATCTTTGACTTTAAAAAAAAATACTAAGATTACGAAGTAAATAGTAATGCATTAAAAATAATCCCCAAATATGCTCTTGACATGTGAGTTCTGTAAGATCTGACCTACAATACCCTCACGCGACATTGAAGATGGCTTGCAAAAGACAATGATAAATACTGCAACAAAATTCCAAGACAAAGTTTACATGGTAGCGCCTGAAACATATGCAGAACTGATGATACGTGCGTGCATGTTAAACCACGCTCTTGGCTCTTGATGCGCTGTCATTCTACAGTCGTTTGACAGCTGCGTAGGCTAGGTTTACTTGCATCAGTTCAGTGGATGCAGTGCATGATGATGATGCCGAGGCATGTTCGGTTCAGCCACCCCCGGATTCCCCACGTGTGCCGAGACGATCATTTACACAGGGACATGACTTTATTACTTTACTCATCAACTTCATTCCCCTATTCTCAAACTCATAATATCATCAAAATGAAGGTCGAGGGTCGAACATTTCTCATTTCAGGCGGGTAAGCAAATATCGGTGTCTTGTCTCTTAAACCTTATCCACTAACTTACGTTTAGTGCATCAGGCCTTGGCCAGGCTTGTGTGGAAGATATATGCGCCAACGGCGGTAATGTGGCTATTCTGGACATGAACGAGGAAGCCGGTCAGGAATTGGTTAAAAAGCTATCCACCTCGACCAAGTTTTTTGAATGCAATGTTTTGGAGACTGAGAGCGTTTCCAAGGCAGTGCAAGATGCTGCTAAGTGGGCAAAGGAGACGGGCAAGCCTTTGGGAGGTGTGATAGCTGCTGCTGGTGTTTCTACACCTGCCACGGTAAGATCCAAAGGCTAAATGACTGAAAGTGAGACTGACTGATATCTTATAGATCCTCGACCGAGATGGCTCTGCCTTTAGTCTTGATGACTTCGACTTTGTTCTCAACGTTAACCTCCGAGGCACAATTGACTTGGTCCGTCAGACTCTCGAGCATCTGGCCAAGGTGGAACCCCAAGGACCAGACGGCGAGAGAGGCGTTGTGATCATGGTCGCATCTTCAGCAGCATTTGATGGTCAAAAAGGCCAAGTTTCATACTCTGCCAGTAAAGGCGCCGTGACGGCCATGACTTTACCCATGGCACGAGATCTCGCGCGCTTTGGTATTCGAGTTGTGACAATTGCGCCCAGTCTCTTTGAGAGTCGAATGACCAGCGTGATGCCTGAAAAGGTCAGAAAGAGCCTTGAGGGCGCGATGGAGTTTCCCAAGAGAGCTGGTCAGCCCAAGGAGTTTGCACAGTTGGCGAGACAGGGTATTGAGAATGTCATGTTGAATGGTGTTGTTATGAGATTGGATGGTGCTATGAGAATGCCCAGCAAGATGTAAATCATCGATTTGTAATACTGTACTTGGTTTTTAATTTTATTAATATGTTTCTTGTTTTGGTGATACAATCAGTGTATTAGTCGATGTAAGCCGCCTGTATCTTGAAGTTGCAGTATTGCCGAGGGTGCTATCCGAGATCGGCATGCCGGCTTAGACCTTATCCGCTCAACATTGGTAATCAACTGGAAAGACCTCAGCCGGTGTCTTCACCTATCGCGATCCAGAAGAATATACAAGTCCAATTAGTACCTAAAGGGCATGATTCAACTTTCAAGCATTGCATCTTGTCTCAAGAGCAGAACCTCGCACAGTGTCTCCATTGGACTTAGACGACCTGGGACTGTACGGCATTTACTCCAGACATCACCATCACCACCAGCTTACATCTCATCACCACTACGAACATTGAGCACTTACAAAATGGCACCAACAAAAGTGGCAATCCTGGACGACTATCAAGGAGTCGCAGACCCCTACTTCGCAAAACTTGACTCGTCCAAGTATGAAGTCGTATCTCTCAAGGATACAGCGCTGCCTTACAACCACCCAGACAACACACAATCAGGCAGAGATGCATTGGTAGAGAAGCTCCAGCCATTTGAGATAATATGTATGAGACATGATTTACACAGCCGTGTGGGAGTAGAATACTAACCGACTTCTTAGGTACTATGCGAGAGCGCACACCCTTCCCCGCAGAATTGATCGAGAGACTTCCCTCTCTCAAGCTTCTACTCACAACAGCCTTCAGAAATAGATCCTTGGACCTAGACGCCCTCACAGCAAGAGGTATCCCAGTTGCCGGCACAGGCGAAAAGCCCAAGAGCGGCAAGAAAACAGCTGGCGTCAGCAGTACCGTGCAGCACTGCATCACTCTCATTATGTCTCTCGCTCGCGGTATCGCCAGGGATGATGCCGCCATGAAAGAAGGTTTGTGGCAAACTGGCCTTGCTACAGACCTCTCCGGCAAGACAATGGGTGTCCTCGGCCTCGGAAGGTTGGGAGTCGCCGTTGCGAGAATTCTGCATGTTGCATTCGGCATGAGGATCATCGCCTGGAGTACCAACCTTACTCAAGAGGCGGCAGATGAGAAGGCAAGGGAAGTTGGTCTTCCTGTCGAAGACAAGGATGGCGAAAAGACTTTCAAAGTAGTAACCCGAGAGGAGCTTTTCAGCGAGGCCGATGTTGTATCCGTACACCTCGTTCTCTCAGACCGATCACGCGGCATCGTCAACGCCCAAGACTTGGCAAAGATGAAACCATCAGCCCTCTTCGTCAACACCTCCCGCGGACCTCTGGTGGTGGAGAAGGATCTTCTCGATCATCTCAAAGCAGGCCGTATCAGGGGCGCAGCTCTCGACGTCTACGATCTTGAGCCTCTGCCGAAAGACAGCGAGTGGCGCAGCAAGAACTGGGGACGCGACGGATCGAGTCAGGTCCTGCTCACACCTCACATGGGCTACGTGGAGGAGGATACTCTAAAGTCGTGGTACGAGCAGCAGGTTGAGAACATCGGTCGATGGGCTGCCAACGAGCCTCTGCAGAATTCGTTCACTTGAGTATACGATCGGCAGAGGAGAGACAGGGACGAGGTTTCTAGAAGGACGGCTGACTTGCAGAATCATGTTTCATCCAAACGGCAGAGAAGTGGGAAAAAGCAAATATATATAATCTGCAACAGCGACTGGGCACGATCGCATCTATCCATGACCCTGAAAGTTGTCCGTGATAGGCTATGTAACCACCAGATCCTTTGTAATATGCACGACACGTTCAAAGAAGATCTGCATGCTACCGTAGAACGACGGGCCTACCCGTTGCCCCAGATTTTCCAAGACGTCTTGGTGGTTCATATTGCTCCGAAATGAAGCCTTGGATCCACGACTGCAGATGTAGATCAAACAACGGTTGTCGATCATATCTCGAATAGTATTTCCGAGTCGCTCTGTCGCTTCTCTTTCCTTTTTACGATGCGATTCGCGTCTTGACTCGCCTCCTTGTATATGTGTTGTTTTGTAGGTATGCATAGATCGCTATCACACCATAGTTCCCTCCCAAGTTTCAGGCTCTCCAAAATACACTCAAGTCGGCAACTCGTATGTCAACGAATCATGTCTGAAGCCAGACGCAAATAGTTTCAACAGCAAAGTGTATTCTGCAAATGTCCACGAATAAGCGCCATGTTCGAACTCAGCAGACCTCAATTACTCTTCTAAGCCTTATCCGTCTCTTCACAGTTCTCGACCATACCTAAGAAGTCATCACGAATTTCCACAGTTGTCTCTAAAGCAGAACCGCATACTCGGCATGGATCTTCAGCTGGTGTCAGGAGCGGCGGCGCGTCCCTTTTAGTCCTGACTCTGAGACATGGGAAAGTCGAAAATCGGATTTATAACCTCGAAGAGCCATATTCGTCTTAGACAGAAACTAAACAAGCCTTTTTCGCTCACATGGTATTCATATCCGTTATTACGGGTCTCAGTTACGAGGCCACCCAGCGTATTAGTAGTGTGTTCTCGGACAGAGCGCTCGACTATCGTGGATCTAGTGATATGAGATCCTTGAAGTTGCATGTTTATACAAGGGTTTTCAAGTGTCAAATTACTAGTGCAGCGGGCCGCCTACCGCAACGGCGGAGCTAGACCAGGCCATGGCTTGCGGGAAGAAGCTGAGGTTTAGTTTAGTGAGTGAGAGAACGAGATTGCCTACTGTATGGATGGTCTGATGAGCTTAGCTTTTGGCTATGTCACGGATCTGCATCAGATAAACGCCAATGGCCTGTCGCCGTTCCCGCTTCCCCGCTCCTTTAGAACTTAGACTTAGAGCTACCCCCTTGTCTTTGTCTTTCAAGGGTAGCATCACGATCTCTTCCATCCTCAGCTATTCGTTATTGTCTGTACGTACTTGCGCCACGGTTGCTCCGTAGGTAAGCCTTCTCACACAGCCATTCACATGGGTTCCTAGCAATTCAAACATGCAGGAGCAAATTTCCAATGTGGAAATCCGAATTTCTGTCTTCTTTTCCATCTCGGAAGTTTCTCTCAATTCAGAACAATGATTCATCTCTAGGACAATTTGTTCCGGTGTAAGTGAGAGTAAAAAGGTAACTAGGTACCGGAAGCAAGCCGGCCAGCCAGTAGGACATGCGCCTATCTCGCCTTCAACCGTGACATCGGCTAAGCCCTTTGGCTCGAAGCTTATTCACAGCTCACTACTGTACGATTCAGAAGCCTTGAACGCCATCGCTTACCGTTCTTAACACGAGCTGAGCCATGACGTTGATGACACTGACTGACGTAGGTTCATGCTAAAGTCTCTCCGAGGTAACCGTTGAAGCTTGAGCAGGAGTTAAACGGGCAGCAGTTGAGTAAATCAAGGGGAAATATCTTGGAAGACGTTGAATTACAGCGGTTAGACCATGTACACCCGTTGAGTCTAAAAGGTACTTCCCGTTGACAGATACTGGGCAAACCAGGATTATCCCAGATAAGTACATGCAGGCTCCAATTATCACAATTCGGATTTCTCCTTTGGATACTTACTTGCGGGGGATCAGATAGTCAACATGATCGACGGGGTGAGCTGAGACTCCCTAAAAGGCTTGATATCACAAATGATGAAACCTTGCTCCCCCTCGTGGTTACTCTTCCTATCTGCGGTCGCCCGAGACAGTGCTAACGTTCCCCCAGTCTCAGCGATATTACCCTGCATTCTTTGTCCGAGCTGTGATCGTGCGCTCTCGACCCGATGGCCGAGCCTACTTACACAGAGATAATATCTCTTCTCCACACGTCATGATATGACGGCTGACGCTTTACCGCAAACGGTTGTGGTCCGTATGTCTTGTCTCAATCCTCATCATGACCAGCTGAGAAAGGGTGCATGGCAATAGTCGCATTCTTCTCGGGTGCGCCTTACGCGAGCTAAGAAAGCCAATGTGCCTACTACGAGCCCTAACAAACGTCAACAGAAGAATACCAGTCACATTTCCGTATTGTTGATCGAGACGGGTACACAAGCTCTGTCTTGACGATCACCATGGAAGCTCCCTGAGGTTCCTATCGTTGTACTCTGAACAACTCAAGTTGGGCATACAGACATGACAAAAGGACTCTTGTCCATTGAACCCAGTCCCTTGTCTGTGACGTGCAGTCGTGCATCATATGAAAAGCATTGTACTCGCCGCGCAACTTGCGAGTTACACTGGCCGGGAGTCTGAGTATCAATCTCGGGGTTGATGAGAACTGAAGGTTAGACCCCCGTCTAGGTACTCATTCCTCCTCTAATCCGTTCCTTGTCAAATCACCGTCTATTCTGGCACACCTCCCCGAGAGAGATGGAGAGCTGATGCTACCCTCAGGGACTAAGGTACGGACGCCACCCAGGCCGGCCGCTCGATTCAAAGGTGTGCTTCGATGAAGATGAAGGGAATGGACGCCATCGACGGGTTAGCGACTGTAGAATCTGTGGTTCCCTTTTTCTCCTTCTTGATATAAAATCCCCGAAGACGCCATCAAGAAACTCTCTTTCGTTAGACCCAACAGCATATCTTCAGCATACCTCATCATCTTCTGGTATCCATTGACACTCTTCTATTCCTCCTCATCCCATCTCCTCCCTTCTTACCATTCTTACCATTGAATATCAATCAACTTCTTGAAAATCAGCCAAGATGGTCCAATTCACCTCCCGGGTCGACACGGGCATGACGGGCTTGCCAACTGAGCAAGCTGCCGTAGATCGCCGTGTAGGCAGTCCCATGGGAGATCGTGTCAGAAACGCCCTCGTCATCGTCCTAGGAGAATTCGCCGGAACATTCATGTTCTTGCTGCTCTCCTTCATCGGTGCCCAGACTGCCCTCGTCACCAACAACCCTTCAGATCCCACTGCCCCTTTGCTGCCTTTCAGTTTGATGTACATTGCCGCCTCTTTCGGTACCGCTCTTGCCGTCAATGTTTGGATCTTCTATCGTGTCAGTGGTGGCATGTTTAACCCGGCGGTAAGTAACACCCGTACCTGCTTCAACTCACATGCTCATTCTTCCTAGGTGTCTGTTGGTTTGGTTCTCGTCGGTGCTGTGCCACCTCTCCATGCCCTTGCCATCATCCCTACACAGCTTGTCGCTGCCATGGCTGCTGCAGGCATCACAGACGCACTCCTCCCCGGGCCGCTTCTCGTCACCAATGCTCTCGGTAACGGGACGAGCGTCGCTCAGGGTGTCTTCATCGAGATGTTCCTCACAGCACAACTTGTCCTGACCGTCTACTTCCTGGCCGTCGAGAAGCACCGCAGCACCCATCTTGCCCCTATCGGCATCGGCATCTCAGTCTTCATTGCCCACATCTGTGCGACCAACTGGACGGGCACCTCCATCAACCCTGCTCGATCGTTCGGTCCTTCTGTCGTCGCCGGCTTCCACGGCTACGACTGGATCTACTACATCGGCCCCTTTATGGGTTCCCTCCTGGCTTTCGGCTGCTACAAGATCTTTAAGGTGCTTGAGTATCAGACCGCCAACCCAGGACAGGACGACGATGATATCGAGAGAGCCAGCCGCCATCACTTCTTCCACCATGGAAAGGAGCCCGTGTCACACTCTCACACTGACACCATCGAACCCAAGGATCACGGTGTTCCTCAGCGAAATGACAGCGTCATTGATGGCCAGATGGCCCCAGTCTAGACCTTTCCTCAGAATCGGGACTGATTAGGCCACATGCTCAGAGCAAGCTGTATTTGTAAGACGGGAAGAGCAGTGTAAGGATGCGAAGCGTCGTTACGTTCTCGTGATAGTACAGTGGACGTTCAGCACAAGGCTGGATCGGTGTGTTGAACCATTGAATACTACATTGCATCAGTGTCTGTGACACGACAACGTTTTAACGGTTTTCAGGAGAAGAATTGGTTGGATAGGGACTTGGAAGGGGATATTGAAAAATACGAGGAGGGACGGGTATATGATTGAATGAAGTCTTTTATGCATAAGGTTCTGGAGTACCTACAGTTTCAATCAAGGCCATTAGTTTTGCTGGAAGTAATACCAACTTAGTTACCACGATCGTCCTGGAAGTCGTTCCACTCCTCATCGCCGTCTTTGGCCGTCAATCTCGTCGCTTCCTGCTCCCCGGGGCTCTTCAAGTTCCACACCCGTTTGAACGCCCCGAACCCAGTAACAACAACCCAAACAGGCAGAGCGGTATAGACTATCATGCCTACAAGAATGAGGGCTGATCCAACGACGCCGAGAAGAGAATAGAGCAGTCCAGTACACTTGCTCAAAGTGCCGTTGGTAAAATGGTCCATGACAAACAAGAGACCCCACCACAAAGTACAGATAAACCAAAGGATGCTGAAGATGGGAAGAATCATGGCCCAGTCGCGTGTCTCATAGAAGAACTTGTTGAATTTTCTGGTGTGAGAGTCCATACTAGGAAAGCGCGAGGCTGTGGTATAAAGAAGGAAAAGCCAGAATGATAAGGGGATAGGCAGAGCCAAAACCGTGGTTAAGACGGCGTAGAATGGGTTCGGGATGCTGAGTTCCTCATAGATGCAGTAGGTTGCTGTCATGAAGCCCCATTGGATGCACCATATTGTGTAGACCGTAGTCGCCAAGATGGAAGCTGCCTTTGACGACATGATGAGTGATTGGTGATAGTGAGAAGTGAGAAGATAAAGTACAGTATGTATGTAAGAACACGTCGACGCGCTTGAGGATGATTGAAACGCTGAAGGATCAGCGTCGACCCCGCAATTCATTTCATGGATGATCCCTGTCGAAGATCATCTAAAACGGTAGGAAGTGGCGAAGAGTTCTGTAAGCTGTAATTCGTATTCTATTCAGGAAAGTTGATATCAAAACAATACCACCGAATAGACGGATAGTTGCAGATTCATTATCGCGAACCATCCAACATGAAACACGACTTGGACTTTCAAGTCGTTCGCATCATCAAGTCAAAGACCATCCATGTCTCGAGTCCTTGGCTCTCATGCTGTAGAACGCAAAAACCAAGATACAGGATATAAGCGTTTGACATACCGCATGCATGCATGCACGAACTTGTCCGATGTAAGTGAAATGGACGTCACATGCGGTGATTGGCGAAAATGAGCTGACATGGACGTTGTGCGAGTAAGAGGAGACATGCAACGGAGACAAGATACCTAAACGAGATAAGTACTACATATCTCCAAACGAATAGATGTAAACGGATTCAAGTAGAAGCCATCTTGGGCCGGATCGAATCCTCCTTGATATATGAGTATGTAACATCAAGGGTTATTCACCATTCTATAGCATCCACTGCGCCGGGCATTGATGCTCTTGAACCGCCGCGAAAGTGGATATAATCGGCTCCGCTCGCCCGAGGTTAATGATTGTACTCTGAGTCAAAGATTCTTGAATCAGAAAGAATATTTGAACGATATTCCTAGAATTGCTTTTAGAGGCGGTCATAGACTTGAAAATCCAAGTACTCATCACTTATACCTCGATACAAGGTGAGTCTTATCAGATGCCGCTGCTGGTTGCTCTCACCTCGGTACCAGGACAGTTTAGCCGTGCGGAGCGGAGCCCCGGTTCCGGCATTGCCTCGCTTGTAGGGTTGGTCATTTACAAGAAGAAACAGTAATAAGGACTTTGGTGTTTGAATATTCTTGAATGGAAGTTAAAGAAATAAAAGAAAGGAAGAACTGTCAAAGCCAAGACAGAATGATTGCAATCAATCGTCATAAGGGTACATCGTAGAGGGAAGGAACATGGGTGTCAAGGTCAAGCCTGGAATTACAGGGAAGGTACAGAGTAGCCTTCTGTAAATGGCTGTGCTGTGTTTTCCATCTCAAGGCAGGAACCATCCATCTCAAAGAGCACATGACCCACGTGATCGTCTTTACCTGTAGTTGGTCTTGAGGCCTCTGGACTAATATCAATTAATCTTGGCTTCTTCATTTCAGCATCAATTGGTGTTGGCTCTTATACTTCAATCCAATCTCTTATACAGCAAAACGAACCCACTGGGGCTTGCCGTTGCTTTGCGCCGGCCTAACGCAACATCGGTTCCGTGTATTGGCCTGGCCTGGGCCTGAATCGGACTGGGCTCTGACTCTGTCTTTCAACTGGATAGCCACAGGACGGAGATTTATTCTACTTTGCTCGGGCTCTGAATTGAGTCTTGCCTCATTTTCTACTCCTAAAAAGGTGTCTCTCATTGTCCCTCGGTCATCTTCAACTTCATCATCGGACAGATCCGGTACAAGTCTACCTTTTTAGGTGGGGTTTCAATGTTTAACGCGGGGCTCCCTGCCTCTCACGACTCTTAACCGACTAATCGATCATTTATTTACTCTGGTCTGGGAAAACTCACGAGACGCTGTGGAACAACATGTCGTCCGTCAAAGCCACAAAGAAGAGCGCCTTCTCATGTGAGCCATGTCGTAGACGCAAGGTCAATACATACACATTACCCTCTCTGCCAATACTGACACTCTTCCAGGTCAAATGCGGCGGCGAGCAACCTATTTGCAATCGTTGTGCTGCTAGGAGCGATGACTGTATTTACAAACTGTGGGACTGACCCTTCGGCCCTTTGGTCGTGTGCTCCTCTGTACTGTACGAGCAATTGCTCACGTGTCATAGAAACCCGACTCTGTCTTACACTCAGCGACTTGAGGAACGCATCAAAGAACTCGAGGATCAACTTGCTGCCATCAAATCTCCTCCCTCAGTTGCCGCTTCAAATCACTCAAGTCCGGGCGTCTGGAACGGCCATGACTTGAATCGCCATGCAGATGAGCATGCTATGACGAGGAGTTTCATGGGTCTCAAGATCGATGACAAGGGTGGAATTACCTATCATGGACCGACTAGTCTTTTTAACCTTCCCAGCGACCCTCATAAGCACAAGCCGGATTCAATATCCTCTATTGATTCGGATGCTCATAGGAGGGAGCGGCTAGTCAACAATGCATGGCACCAACGTGCGATGGAGAATCTGTCCGATATCCCAGTAAGCTCACCCACCTAGACTGTCTGGTGCTCTCAACTTACACCACACAGGAACCCTTCCAGTATCTCCTAAATGTGCATTGGTGTTGGATTCAACCCTTGTTCAATTTTATATATAGGCCAGCTTTCACTCGTATGTCTTTCACTCTGAGCTCTGGCGTCTTCTAACATTGATAGGCGACATGCAATCGATGGGACCTTACTATTCTCATACACTTCTTAATGCTATGCTTTCACATTCTATCCGCTGGGGTAAAAGCGACCCTTCTACAAAACAGTTGCTGGATCAGTCTTATGACGGCGGTGCTGTCTTCGCAAAACATGCTAGAAGCATGCTTTTCGACGAACTGAGCAGAGGTGTTTGTACCATTCCAACAGTCCAGACGTTACTACTTCTCAGTGCGGGCGAGTGTGGCCACGGAAATACCACACAAGCCTGGATTTACAGTGGCATAGCCTTTCGGCTGATTGACCATCTTGGAATATGTGTGGATGGACAAAGGTATCCTGGGTCTGTTCATCTGACCGACGAAGAGGTTGAGATTAGACACCGACTCTACTGGAGTTGTTATTTCTGGGACAAGATCATTAGTTTGTATCTTGGTCGTTCTCCTTCACTACAACACACTCTTGTATCACCACCACAAATAATTAGTATGTCTGCATTTATCTGTATTAAGAACCTTGCTAACAATTTACAGTGGATGACTCTGCCGAGAACGAGCTTTGGGTTCCTTTCGATTCCCCTCATGGATCAGACTGGAAATACCCTCCGGCGACAGCTCACTCCACCTCTTGTTTCATGAGCGCATGCAGGCTATCCGTCATCTTTAACGAGATTCTTATTCACATGTATGACCCGCTATTGGAGAACACAGAAGCGGAGATGCAAGAGTGTCTGCAAACCCAAGACCCTGCGATGAAGCTGTGGTGGGATCAGCTCCCGCCTTACCTGAAGATCGAGCTCAATGCTATGCCAGATCTAGCACCACCATCACATATCGTTACCATGAAGTAAGCATTCTTTCTTTCCATTCTGTATGTCAGGCTAACCACGAGAAGCGCTCTGTACCATACGTTCAGAATTCTCCTGTTCAGACCTATGCTCTCTTGGCAAGTATACCCAGAGGAAGATGGCCCGCATCCTATGCAGAATCATCTCGTGGAATGTGTCACATCCGCAACAGCCATTATCGCCATCTTCGACCTCTTCTGCAGAACTTTCACCATCAGCCACTGCGTTCTGTCACTCTCTTACAGTGTTTATATCGCAGCGACTATCTTTCTTCTTCAAGTGCAGGCCACTCCTGAAGACCAACAGGCAGTTCGCAAATTGAACTTCTGCGTACGTGCTTTGCAGCAAGCTAAGACTGTCAACCCAGGTGAGTAATCCGATATAATAGGCGTTTCAGCTCTAATACCTTTTTAGTTATTTCGAGTGCTTTGGATCTGATCACAAGAGAAATGACCAACCTTGGCCTTACAGCAGGCCTCAATACTCCGCAACAACAGCCTCAACCTGTGCCGCAGCAGATGCCAGACATTTCTATCCCTGCCGATATACCGATTAGCGAAACTATCTACCCTCCCACTTTTGACATCCCTGCTCAACAATCACCTTATGAGCCCGAACAGCTGTTCCAGACACCATGGGCCGACAACATGAACCCAGATGCTATGGCAGTCGATCGTGGAGTCTTTGAAGCATTGTCAACGTTTGAGCCACTGAGCGTGAGGGTAGGCGCAATTTATGAATCGGGCAATAACCCTCAGAATTTCGGCTAGTAAGAGGTATTGCCTAGCTAAGCATATCGAAATCCTGTCCGCCTGTGTTCTGCGATGTTGGTATGGGCCGAGATCGTTTGGCCTGGAATGCCCAAGTTACTCAGATTGAGCTTGCCATTTCTTCGAGCGTCAAACATCTGTATTGATCCAACGTATCGACCGGCCGGCTTCCCCCTTAAGATACACATGGAAAGGCAACGCATTGATGCCTTCTGAGCCCCCGTGGGCGGTTATAAAGGACTCTGCAACTGTCCCGTTGTACAAGTGGCATAGGTCAAGGAATCTATCTCTTGGATCCTCGTGGTTCAAAGGGCATACTATGACCATAGTCGGATTACAGGATACAGAGTACTCGATACGAATCGCAATATCGTCGAATTCGTGCCACATGCTGGAACTTCCATCTCACTTTGGTGGTATGAAAGCAGATTAATATAGCACGGTTGATCCATTTATGGACTGTATCTACTGGGACAGCCCTTCAGTAGTATCACTTGAAGGTCTTTTGAATCGCGTTCAATTATTGGATAAAAGCATTTGGAATAGACAACGTACCATTTTGGAAGGAATCCTAATACCTACACCAAGTTACCATACACATGTCCTTAAAATATTCTAAACCAAATAATGCAAATCATGCCCTTGGCAATCGCTTAACATCCCACAGATCTTCTGCGTTTCCTCTGAATAACCTTTCTTTGAGCTGTTCGTCCTCGCCGCACCAACTGACTACCTTCTCCATCCAGGGCTTAATATCGAGACCCTCAAACCGGGTATGAGGCCAATCGGTTGCAAAAACGACATGACTCTTGCCTGCAATACGAATGACCTCCTTGGCAAGAGGATCCAAGTCGCTATAATCAGCTTGAGCAGCTATGCGGTAAGGGGCCGACAGCTTGACGTAAGTAAGACCATCCTTGAGAAGGCGAGCTAACGATGGGAAGCCTGGCAGGTCATACATGTCAACGCCCTGGTTTTCCTTCAATGGCGGCTGTCCTAAATGGTCGATACAGAACTTGACGTTGAGTTTTGGGATGATGGGCTCAAGAAGCTCAATCATTTTCATGGGAACGTAAACTTGAACGACCCATCCCAATGATCTCACTGCATCGGCATACTGTGTCAATTGCTTCTCCAACTCGGTCGCATTCAGCTCTGCTCCAACTGACTGCAGGTTGAGTCTCACTCCACGTACGCCCAACTCATGCCACTTGCGTAGTTCATCAGCATCATAAGCTTCAGGGTCAATCGCAACGACACCCCTTCCACGCTCAGAGCCAAGATCACGCAGACCATCAAGCAAACAAGAGTTGTTCAGGCCATAAATCGATGGTTGAACAAGGACAATGTTCTGAAGACCAACGCTGGCTTCAAAATCGAGAGCCTGCTCAAGGGAGTGAGAGGTTGGGCGGTATGTTGCTGAGGGATCGAGTTCATAGTTCTCGACGTCAACGATATGCATATGTGAATCCCATGAATCGGGAGGAATAACCTGGGCGAGCTCTGGAGAAGGCATTGTATTGTTGTCGCGTGGAGATAGAGATGGATGAGCAACACTCCAGGTTGTGAAGGCAGTCAATATAAGTAATCCAGTAACTGCTGTACGGAGGTGAGACATGCTCGGCGTCGACCGAGGTCGGCCGAATCGGGGGAACAAAGAGGTTGAGCTCCGCATTGTAACGGCGACTTTCCGGGACTTTTTCCGGGAGATTCAACGAAGTTGTAAAGTCTATTCTTTAATACTTTTGTCCATCCTTTTATATTTCACTACCGTTGATCTACATTGCTGGGGTTATGACTCGGTAAAGCTACGATGTAACTGCCGTGTCCATCTCGGAGGACTTTTTGCAGCCGAGATGCAAATGCGGTGAGGTGATGCGTTAGGTACATATATGGAAGCTAGTAATGCCAATTCGCTTTGGTTCGTGAGATGGGTCATGTTGAAGATGCTGTACTTGTATGTACTGTAGGTATGCGCGTATAATGCGTTTCTCACTGGCGTATTCGAAGTTGATAGAACACACTCAAGAGGAAATGGATAACCCGCTTATTCGGTTAATTCTCCTTCCTTACTCTCACTAGCCAGGGTGTATTTGAGAAATTGGTTGAATAATCAACATAGCCCCTGGCGTATTGATTCCATTCATGTCATCCTGTAGCTGCGCAGCCTGCGTAATTGAACCAGACACAACCAACACAGCCATAATCTCCCGCTGCTAATAAAACCGCGGGGCAAAAGACCCTTAAAGACTCCCGAAACGCCACGCCACCTTCCCAAAAGAGGAAATATAGCTCTCCTAATCCAATCGTCATCTGCGGCTTCGGTGACGTCCAGAATTACCCCCGCCACAACTTCCACACTTTCCCGTCCACTAACGTCCCCATTCCCTGGAGAGACGATTTGTCATTCATTGACCGCAAAAAAAGTTCAAATACAATCGCAGGTCCGCTGCCAAGATAGCTTCATTCACTTGCGACTGAAATACTACACACAATTATTACCCCGCCATAATCGCAAAAATGGCTTTCAACCTTCCTCCCTTCTTGGCGCGTCTCGCCCGCCCCTTCACGCAATCTACTCGTCTCTCCATTGCTCCCGACCAATCCGCCGCTTCAGTCATCCCCGAGGGCGCCCAGCGCTGCACCGTTGCTGCAGGTTGCTTCTGGGGTACTGAGCACCTTTACCGTAGACATTTTGCCGACAAGGGTCTTATCGACGCAAAAGTTGGCTATATCGGTGGTGATCTCGAGAACCCTAGCTACCGCGCCGTTTGCGGCGGCAAGACTGGCCGTACGTTACGCTACCAGAGTTTGTGTTTAACGGCAGAGTGACTAACGGCGAAACAGATGCTGAAGCCGCGCAAATCATCTTTGACCCTACAAAGGTCACATACGCACAGCTCCTCGAGTTCTTCTACAAGACGCACGACCCCACGACGCTGAACCAGCAGGGTCCCGATACCGGCCCTCAGTACCGCTCCGCTATCTACTTCCATAACCCTGAGCAGGAGAAGATTGCGCGCGAGGTGACGGAAAAGGCCAACAAGCAGTGGTGGAAGGGCGGTATCGTGACTGAGATTGCGCCTGCTGGAAAGTGGTGGACTGCTGAGGAATACCACCAGCTTTACCTACACAACAACCCCTCTGGTTATGAGTGCCCTAGTCACTTCTTGAGGCCGTTCCCTCCTCTGGAGTAAGTTGCGATGAGAAAGCGGAAGGTTAGCGGAGGATAAGAAAGGATGAAAGGTCACAATGATATCAATGGGAGTGGAAAACATATGTAAAATGACATATGAATGTTATAATCAACTTGTACATGAGAATCTTCACTTAAATTCAACATAGAAAATTTGATCAGTTTTTTTGTATTGGGGTTTCCTAATTATATGGAGCTTCTCAAAGTCCACAAGCCAATTCGACCAAAACCAAAAGAGAGGAGTTCATTAACCTCTAACAACAAACAAATAATCCTTTTTGCTTAATAAAATAATACAAATTGCTTTCTAGAGCCAGTTTATAGAAAAAAGCAAACGACATCGCTTACTTGCGGCGGTTCTGCTGCATCATAAGGATCTGCACCATGCGGATGAAGATGTTGAGGAAGTCAAGCTCAAGAGAGATAGACTCGTTGACGGGGTCACGGCGGATGACACCAGCCTGAGCGAGGCGGGCGTGGTGGAGGACCTTCTGGACGTCGTACAGAGTGAAACCACCGAAGACAGCAAGACCACCGTACAACCAGAGGCTCTCAGTGAAGGCAAGAGTTCGGACAGCGGTGGCGGGGATGACGAGAGGAGCGAGACCAGAGGCAGCGACGATGGCGGCACCAGCCAGGAGAGGACCACCGATGTAGAGGTACTTCTCCTGCTTAGCAGTGGCACCGACAACAGCGAGACCACCCATCATGGCGATGGTGTAGAGACCGGCACGACCAAGGAGAGCGGGAGGGCAGAAGGCGAGGAGAGGGGCGACGAAGGCAGCCTGGGTGGCGTTGAAAGCGGTCCAGAGAGCGTACTTGGGGACGTAGCTAAAAAGCTGTTAGTAAAATGGCTTCAATTTCGTCATCGATTCTGTTTTTGAAATACTTACTTGTCAGGGCTGATAGATCGAGTTCCAATCATGGTAGCGAAGCTGAGAGCAAGACCACCAATACCAACAACCCAAGGGTTGGTAACCATAATTCGGTAAACGAAGCCAGTCTGAACCATTTGTCGAGCCGTCAATCCAATGATACCAATTCCGAGACCAGTGTGCAAGAAGGTGTTGTTCAGGTATTCGCGCTCGTAGATGGGCATGCCGCCATCCTCACGAGTCTCCCGGTTGAAGACAGCGTTGATGGCGACAAGGGTACCACCAAAGATGGCACCTCCAACCAAAAGTCGTCGACTGGCAGACTGAGGCGTTGTTACGGCGGGAGCTTGCTGGTTGTAAGAACGGCGACCTGTTCGCTGGAAGGCATTGCGGGTGGCGGGTGTGATGCGCGAAGAGAAGAAGTTGGCTGAGGGCTTGGCCTGGACGTGGAAGCTTCGGGCGGAGGCTGCATTGCGGAAAGCAGTCTTTGAGAGCTCAGGAAGCCTCTGCGCAAGACGCGCAGGGCCCTGGCGGACGGTGAGAGTGAATGACATCGTCGTTCGTTCTGTTGTCGATCGATAATGCAGGCGTTTACAAAGGAAAATGGTGAAGCGGGGACGGGGGACGCAGAGGATATAAGTTCCCGGCCAAAAGAAGCATGACGTTGGGTCGGCCAGTGGAGCTTACCAAATTCCGATATCACGTGGCTGGCGGTGGAATATTGTGGAAAGAACCGGCGCCTCACAGTGACTCAATCGAAGTGCTGAGTTTGGTCAGCGCTCGGCCGCTAAGGCTCTAAACTCCATGATCCGTCGGATTTACAGGAACAAAAGTTGACGACATGTAGCAGACATAGTTACATCACGAGGTAACCTAGCATGAAATTCTAGTCTTTTCTGTCCATCAAATTGTCTTGTTGAGTATTATTAGATAGGTAGGCTGGCTTAGTAGTGGTAGATTGTCGGCTCCATCAGGGTATCAACCAAGTTAACATATCATTTCCACACAATTCGCCATCGTCTCATCTCGTAGATCCCATCAATTCTCCTTCTGTGTATCTCAGTATGAAACTCAAACGTAATGATAAATGCTCCATGACTCTGACGCCAATGCTGTAATCAACATATCCTATCCCGATGCACCCCTCAAGCAGCTATCATTTCCATAATCATGTTATCCAATACGCCTTTCTTCCCTCATCTTAAACTCCCACGTCCCTTTTCAATGACGAAACTCACAGGTCGTCTTGCTCTCTTGGATCTGTAACCGAATGCCGACCGTGGCATAAAGTTCTGCGAAGTGAGCATAGCAACACTCATGGCTTTTGGTGCCGGAGCATCATCTTCTCCTTCTCCTGACGTAGAAATTTCACCCGATTCTGCAGGGCGTTGACCAACTCTAGCATCAAAGCCCCAGTTCGCCACACCACCAGCTCGAATCCAAGACTCGAGGTTGCGGCACTGACTGACATCCATCCAATTGAGTCTCCCACATCCATTCAAAACATTCTCAACGCCTCGCCCTGTAACACGTACGCAACCACGCACACTCAGAGCTTCCAGGTCGTTCAAGTGAAGCGCCACGCTCTCCAAACTTCCGTCACTGACTGCACTTCCGCAAAACGCCAGTCGCAATTCCTTTAATTTGGGTAGTCGAAGAGCAACGACCTCTGTTGCCGTGTCGGAAAGCGCGCAGCAGAACGATAGATCCAAGTGAGTCAGATTTTTGGCTGAATTCACCAGAGCAACGACGGCGTTGTCAGATAGATATGTGCAGTCTGCCAAGCACAGCCGTTGAAGCTTCTCGAATCGGAAAGGAGCCCATGATTGAAACCCTGCGTCCGTGATTGATGTACAGCGTGTAAGAGATAACGACTCGATACGGTTCGAGGCATGTGCTGCGAGATGGGCCATGGAACGATCCGTAATGTGCTTGCAGTAGGACAGGTTAAGGCGTTTCAGCTTCGGGCATCCTACCACAGTTCCGGGTGGCAATACGTTTTGTGGTGCAGGCTTCTGTTGCTGCTGCTTGGTTCGCGAACGAGCAGTTGAGCTGGAAATAACAACTGACTTGTTAGGTGGCGGATCAGGTACAACCCAGCCAACAACACGGCCTAATAAGTTGTCGCCAACTTTACGGCAGTTGCTCCAATCGACCTCTTCCAGCCCCTTGGCATTTTCACTCATCTCCAAAATCTGATTAGCCGAGACGTCCCAAACAGACTTCATCTTCCATTTCTTGACATTTTTGCCGCAGTTACGCCATAGAGCACCGAATCCTTCGTCGGTTATATGGAAGCAATTGCTTATGTCAATGCAAAGAGCGCGAGTGCCAATGAACGGAGCGAGCACTTTGAGTATAACTTCATCAGAAACCTTGCGGTTGTAAATCGAGAGGTCCACGTCCTGGCAAACTTTGGGCGACGTTGTTAGAAGCTTACGCCAGTGGGTGCTGACAAGGCGCAGTCGGAAGATTTCTCCTATGTCCATATGCTTGAAGATGTAGATCAATATTTCATCTGATAATACCGGCTTGCTCATGGTGATGGGCCTTGTAGGCAGAGTAGTTCGAACTCGTTTGGCTGGAACGTCATCGTCAGATGGCGTCTCGGAGAATGCAAACTTGATAGGCGTAACCTCCGACAAACGAGATCTCGCGCCATTGGTATTGGCAGTGGAACTGTCTGTAGGAGGCACCGGGGGCGCTAGAGAATGGCGTCTTCGATTTCTGATGTTCTCCATATTGACGCTCAGGAATGGGTCAGGATCCTTGGGAGCTATGTTGCCGGTATCGTCTTTCGAAGGGGATCCTGGTTTAGAAGGTGTCGTAAATGTGAGATTGGGGAGTGATGCTCTTGTTGGCGTTGTAGGAGCTGTTGGATCAGATTTGTTGGCCTTTTCCCGGCCATCGGCATCAACCATGTCAACATCGTCGTTCTGTTTGTGGTATCTCGATTGTGCCGTTTCCTTGACCTGATTCAAGATATCTGAAGGGCAGCGCCTCCAGAACTCGTCAAGAACGTCTCCAGTGATCATGATGCACTCGACAGATGTGATGGACCGTACAGTAGCTGTTCGGCCCCGGGAGAGCCCCAAGCTTGCAACTTCACCAAAGTATTGGCCTGCCTTTAATCGCGGTCGCTTCGGGATAGCCAGAGCCTTGTTCTGAACATTATTATCGTAAACTGGTTCGTCATGAATCACTTCGGCTTCTCCACGGACGATGAAAAAGATTTCGTTGCCCGGCAAACCTTGACGGACAATATCTGTAAAGGGAGTGTAGGTTTTGGGCTGAACACTGAGTCCGAGAAAATGAAGCATATCTGGAGGAAGCGTGGAGAAGAGCGGTAACTCCTTGAGTGTTGTTCGAATGTTGATCTGACCACTTCCAATGGCGCTGCCTGCTGTTGGGTCCTCCATGATACCCGGGCTTGGGGATTTCCTCTTCTTGTTGTTGACCACGGTACCATCTTTGATAATGCCCCTTTCTCCAGTGGAAACCTCGCCAGGCACTGCCTCCCGGGCGGTGAAATCCCCTTGAGGTGACTTGGTCAATCTGCCGCCCTCTTGCCGTTTCTTCTTTAGAAGGTTTAAGCGCTCTTGTGCTTCTTCTCGAATAGCTTTCTCCATATCCGGAAACTTGGGTATCACGGCATGCAGGTCCTCTTTCTTCAAAACCAGCAGGAGACATTTCGTGCGTGCAACAATAGTGGCTGTGCGTGGCATCTGCATCAAAACACCAATCTCACCAAAGAACGAGCCGGGGTTAAGCTCAGCATAAACCGCTTCCCCGTCCCGCGAGGTCACAGCGACAACACCTCGCACCAACCAGTACATTGCCTTGGCCTCATCTCCTTCAGTCACGATATGATCGTTGGGACTCTGAATCTGAGGCTTCAGGTGGTTCCCAATGGCGACCAAAAACTCCTCAGGAGCGGACATGAAAAGAGGAAACGATCTGATTCGGTCAACCAAGTCTAATGGCATATCTCGAATAAGCGATGCTGTGAGCGGCGAGGGCCGCACTGGCCGCGTAGGGTTTGTCTCGACATTGAAAGATCGAATCAAGGAAACAGAGTCGGATGACCCTGCTGCAGCCGCAGCGTTTTGATGATGAGCCAGCGCCCTATACGGCGATCCGGAGCTTCGACCCCGCCTCATTGTTGCAGGCATAACAAAGAATGCAGCCAGGAGTCAGCGCAATTGTAGCGACGATGACAACTACCCTCCGTCCAGCAAGCTCGCGAGCCGCTGCTGCAGCCGCCGGGGATAAAATTCCTTATCGTTCGTTTACTGTTGACTGTGAATGTAGTTGAAAAGTTATGAATCGCAAATATCGACTGGAGCTTTGGCGGTCGAGCAAGACACGGTCATGCTCTGGTGTGACGTCTCGTGGGTGATCGTTGATGGAAACAGAGTAATCAAATTTGTGCAGTCGTTTCACCGACTCAATATACAAGATTTGAGGCACGAGAGGTTTGTATAGTCGTCCAGGATCGATACGTAGGTTCTGCAAAAGGCGGAAGATGCAAATCCTATAGTCACAAGCTCAATGGCGAGCTGACAAGTCACACAGAGATCCAAGGCGGCGGTTTCGAATCTTCCGTAACACGAGAGCAAGGAGCGAGCTGTTGCAGGTGCGAGTGTAGAAAGTTGAGCGTCAAGGGTGATCGCGTGGATGTGGGCTTTGAAAGCTGTGAGCGATGACGGCAACGCGGACAAAGGCTGAAGTCTGATGTAGAGACCTACCAAAGCTTGAACGTGCCAAGAAACGAAGTGTATCTGATAGTCTCTAGCAGAGGGTTGTAAAGAAGAAAGCAAGTGGGGAGCTGTCAAGAAGCAACAGGGAAGCTATTGCGAGGGTGGCAATTGGCACAATGCACAGCTCGAAGAGGAAATCAGTTGTAGGAGGTCAAGAACCATGAAGATAGAGCAGTCCGCATGGGAAAAGATGGATTCCAGTCCCTGAGGAGCCCAAGCAGCGTAGTCTGGCCGCCACAGGAATAACGCCCACCCACAGCACTGAGGGCCCCTCAGCATTGGATCTCATACGGTCTCACACGCCCACCGCCCACTCACACGCTTAAGGCGAGCTCTGTGTGGGGTATTGATTCTAGGTGGACGGGCGGGCAGTGCCGTCACACACGGTGAAGAGCGTGTAAGAAACGGGCAAAGTCGCAAGGGGCCCTGGAGAAGGACGCATTGGGTGGAGTATTTGAGCAAGCCAAAGCAAGCAAGCATCGGCAATGCAAGCAATTCGACGGGATTTGGACGACCGGAGAAAGTGCCAACTGGCTGCCGGAAAACACCAGAATCGGGTTCTGAAATAATGACGGGTTGCTGATGAACCAAATGAGATGCGATGCCCGCGTGGTGGTGCCGGTACCTTGGCACATGCGCATGTAGCTTAGATGGCTTCAGTACCTAAGTTTAGTGGCTTGCTGGTTGCCACGCAGGGCATGAGAAAGTGAAACAGAAGTGCTACTGGCGGCCAGGTCAGTGCGTGCGGACTTTGTATTGACGCTTGGGCGCTTCGACGGATGCTTCGATAAAGCTTCAGTGGAAGGATGTGCTGTTCGTCATGGAATCACTGTAGCTTAACCCTTTCAAGGACCCTGGCTCTGGCAACGTCCTTCTCATCCTCACTAGCGGACGGCACCAAGCGCAGATGACCGAGCGCGCACAGGGCGCCTAATGGTTCTTCGCGTCGGTCTCTGGCAGGGGTAGAAACAATCTGACCCTAAGAGGTCTGATGTTACGGAAGCGACCCGATAGCTTCTCTGCGCCGTCGTAAACCCCATTCACACGGAGCTCCAGCTGAACACACATTGTTGGATGAAAAGGACCATGTAATTAAAAACGTGAATTCAATCGCCAGTGGCTGACGGTGAGCCGTGTTTCTTTAGGGTTAGTAGCGGTCGTCGTCTGCCGTCATCATTTTCCTCCCCCTCCGCTACGTCGATCCTGATCTTCGGATCCGTGCAGCCAGCCTCCAGCCTACCGGGAAAGGGGTCATCGGTCAGAAGACCTCTTTTCTTTCTTTTTTGTCGCTGGATATCTGTTTGGATATGCTTTGCCTCGGCAAACTGTGATTAAGCATGACCGTTGGAGAAGCTCTCGAGAGTTTCGATATCCGTTGTATCACCGTTTTGTTTCTTCCTGCCTTATCCTATGGAGACGGATAGGTGAATTTTGTTTGCATTTTGCGAAGTTGCCGCAGTAGGCACCTGCGCAGGTACATAGGCGAAGTACCATGCAGTAGGTAAAGTTAGCGCATAGCGGTAGCTGTGGCTGGGAATAAGTTCATCGGCGGATAGATTGCAGCATTGTTCGCGTTTATGTCAATGCTAATGCTAATACCAGATGAGGCATGTTGTCGGAGGGATCCTGGTCTTGGATGCTTTGGATAAATAGAATGTTCGGCGGAATCCTTTTTGTGTGAAACGTTTCGTCATATTGTTTCATCTGGGCGGGTTTATCGCAGGCGTATGCACCTTGCTAAGTTAAATCACCTACACCCTGTGTTGGGAAGGAAGGTACAGCCAGCCCACGCGCAATTATGCAGGTGCTTTCCAATTGCCCGCGGTGACAAAACTGCAGCCCTGTCAGACATCTAGATTGCGTCAATTGCTTTATTAAATGACCGTTATAATGGCGCAAACAACCAATCTTTTCAGGGTGAGACAGAATGGATGCCTGCCCTGTACTGTACCTTTTCTAGCTTCTCAATTCTGATTTTTCTAGAAGGTCGCACTGAGCAAGGGCCAGCGGTCAAGCAACGCCATGACCATCTAGCCCTGGTCATAGAAACTCGCTAGAAGAACGCACGACAGATTGGATTGCTTCCTAAAACGGCTTGTTGTCTCTTCCTAGGTCCTTTCATGTGCATCTTCAGGTCACCACAATCAATGTACGAGTCCCAAATCAGATCTCCGTACAGTACATTACAGTACAAGCGTGTTCCCGAATCGACTGGTCATGTTCGTGACGTTCCATATCCAGGGACTAATAGCCAATTCAATAGCACGCCCAGCATTCACGAATCGTACCTTGCATCTGTAGTCTCTAAAATGGTCCAATCTCTGCCAACAGTTGGGTCGCATCTGTCTGAGATCACGATGGTATTTGCGGTGTGTTTTTGAGAAATGGGTAAGCCATTCGTAACAATATAGTTAGGTTAGACTGTGTCAGCTGTGATAGACGAGATCCATAATGATCGTAGTAGCTGAAGCACTGACTCGGACGCTGTGTTCTACTACGCGCCATACCAGCCATTTCCGACTTGACCCGTCTGCGATAACTTGTTGTAATAGCTGTCTTAAACTTTTACCCGTGTTGGTCAACTACACTTTGATAAACTCAAAATAAGGTCGATATATGGAGAGGTTTGATGCTGTCGGGGCAGGCGAGACTCTAGAAGAGCTGGGGTAACGTTAAATCGTCAAGATTATAGTTAATTGCAACCTCCAGTAAAGTCGGATTTTGATACATATGGTATACAAGTCATATCAACCGCTTAACTCCAATGCAATAATCAATACATATTTACTATACCATAGCTACTGAGCTATACGTAAGGTAAACTATTCCTCCATTAACCTGCAACTGACCCAACACAACAAGCCAAGAGTAGTTAGTTGTTGACCTGAGTCCCTACACTTTGCTGCACTGTTATAGTTTGCACTTTAATCATGATGCCGGTCGCAAAAAGAGGCCTAACCGATAGCCCTCGGTACTTCCAAATCATGACTGACTTGTGTACGACCTATGGACGATAATCTTCCAAAATGTCCATGCGAGCTCCCCAATAACTCCAAACGTATCTAATGGATCCCTTCACCGGTGAGCAGTCCCATTCCTCGTCATGTTCATGGTCATGTGTACCACCTTCCGCTGTGCATTCGACCTTATTATTGCTGTAAAAGTCGGACTGCTTTTCCAAATAACTGCGACTAGAACAGCACAGGGCCACAGGGTTATGATACGTGGTGACAGAGTCGATCCCGAGTCGGCATAGTCCCACGGCTCTCTGGGCGCCGTTCTTATACTATAAGACGATACCCTTACACGACCCAGTTCTAGCAGAGGAGAACACATCGATGCGTACTGCGCCATCTAAAGGCACATGTGCCTTGAGGGCGCCTCTGAGAAAATCGTGATCAGGGAAACCGCTCAACGCGGGCATTGGGTTTCCATGCCGAACATTCGGATTAGGCTCACCCACTGCCCCGAATGTAACGTGCCCAAGGGCATTCGGTTCGGTATACACGAGAACATGAGGAGTTAACTCAAATACGTGGTTTGTTGTGGGACGATCATGTGAAGGCCCGAGTATGATGTCGTCAAGAAGCTTGGTTCGGATCTATCACCATCAGCCAACGTCCACGATTCAAGCTCGCGTGACTTACCATCACAGTAGGCATGCAACTTATAGGCCTAGGATCAAAATCTTGACACTGTCGTATACCGAATTCAAGGATTCGATCGCTAGGGGAGATGGGTACATATGCCCAGACCAGCTTCGTATGGCCGGTTTTAGTGAGGCGTCGATATGTTTCAAGTGCTGTTGGCGAACTGGCTGTATGTGAATGGATCCGGAGGATTGAGTGCTCATAATAGAAAAACGTGAGGCCGGTAGTGTTGCGCAAGTTAACAGTACGAAATCTTGGATCCAAACAGCGTACCGTTATGGGCGACAACGATAGTCCCTTAACTGGCGGTGTTGGGGTATCCCATATTTGCGGAAAGCCAGGCCAATCTGAATCGAAGGACAGGCGCGCTAAGCCAAGCTACAGAAACGTTAGAGATACTAATAATCGTTGAAGGGGAGTAATGGTGCATACCTTGAATTGGAAACGGCACTGCTTTGCGTGACTCCGATCGATGAAGACATAAGCACGAGTTTCGGATCGCCAGTAGTCATACTGTGGCCAGTCAGAGAGGCTCTCAATTTTTTTAATACCATGACGGTCTATCGTGAGTTTGGTGATCTTGAACTCAGAGGCACTATCCGTCTTCGCAGGTGGTTGCCCACGTTTCCAGGCTTCGATCTCGTCTAGTTTGTGAACTTGGCAATGCCTGCTACGATCTCGTTCAGCAGCCTCTGATAAACTCTCTGCGAGTTTGTTGATATCTGAGTAGTTCCAGAGCTTGCTACTCATGGTTTCTTCTCTGATTTTATGAAGGATTGTTGGAGGCAACGAAGCCAGCATCGGCATCCCCAGCGTAGTCGCTACTGAGGGTCCAATCTCTGGTAGGTCATGACCTTCGAAGTCGATTTTATGCATAGCGTTCGCACGTGGGCGCCACGGGTATCTCCATGCTGACGAAATCCAAAGACTTTGTAGGGCGTTGGGTTGACCGTGGTTCTGTATGAACAGGAGACAACAGTCCGCATGAAATGCCAGGGTTTCGTTCATGCTGATGTATTCCTTTTTACCTCGGAACCCAAGCCATGAATTTGGATACCGACTCGCAAAGTGAGCGCGAAACGGGAATGCCTTAGAGTACCAAATAGGAAGAGTAGAGTCATCGTTACCAAGCACTATAATGGGTAGTTAGTAAGATCGTGGTCTTGAAGTAGTAGAAAACTTGACACTTTCAGCACGAGACGAAGGAACCCAAGCATTCTATACCATCTTCGGTAGCACTAGAATACTTCTCTCGTAGCTTAAGCCCAAGTCTCAAGTTCCCTGATCTATTGCAGGAAGGGGGGGGTTGCGTACTTGCGATAGTCTTGTCATCCCCGCGCATGGCTTCCAAACAAAGACCACACTCTCGAGGGAGATACAACAATTCATAAGCTTCATATTCATCTTTTCTATCGTCGACAGTTGCAGGAGTGCTTAGGGGACGGCCGATCGAGACCCAAGTGATGGAAGTATCGCCCAGACCGGGAGACATAATGATGTACTTCATGGTAGTGGTAGCCTGGCTCGCACTAGAATGTTGTTGTTAGAAGAATACCTAGGTAGGCAAGACAGGAGAAGTTAGTGTTTTATGGCAGAGAAGGATTATTCTCTAAAGCACCCTAAGTCTGGTCTAAGCCAGCATAGGATGACCAATCATTTCGTCTTTGACGCTCTCAGCGGCCGGTTTTGCTGGTCACCTCATAGTAGGTACGTGAAGAGCGAGTATGTGAAGTTCACCTACCTAATTTGTGGGACAATGAGAAGTAACTTGTAGGTTGTTGTAACGTACCTACTTGCGTCCGATTAACAAATTATAGGCAAACACAGTCTTCAAAAGAAACCAAACTTAGCTACCTACCTAGATAGACAATCTTAATTATAGTCATCAGAGTGATCGTAGTCATCAGAGTGATCGTAGCCATTGAAGCCATCGAAGCCGTCCTCCTCGTCGGAGTCAGAGCCCTCGCTTTCCTCCCCTCCAGGCTCAGAAAAGTAAATACAGGGTATAGACACCCTGTCATCATATTTAACTGCGATAGACATTGTCTGCACATCCAAACATTGCCAGCGCTTAGAAGCACGACCATGGCCGTGCTTATGTTCTCCCATATTGAATTTAAGTTCGTAATTCGTGACATCAAAGGGGTTTCTGCCCTTTGGAATTTCGTGCTTGCAGATGAATGCCGGCCTGACGTACTCCTTAATACGGTCAACCCCCATCTTGCATTGCCCATAAGCCCTCTGAGACCCATCCTCGTACTCGAGAAGAATTCCTCTGAAGTACCCCGTTGATGCATCCTCGAAGACAGTAATGCGTTTTGCATTTCTCAACGTCATGTTGTTCACGCAGGGGTTCCTCATCAACTGTTGAGATGTTATAGTAGGCCAATGAAACTTAGGCTTTGGTAGTGTCTCGCGCGGTTCTTCTCCAACAATGGCCAAATTCCCAATCCCACCCTCTCTAGGGATATCGTGAATCAACATACCGGGCACTTTCTGAGAAAAGCTTTTCTGCCCGTACGATTTTGGACCAATACAGAGATTTCCAGACGACTTGGTTGTTATCTGAAAGTAGGGTTAATATCCAGCAAGGCATTTTGTTAAACCTATGCTCACCAGTAAAGGTAGTACCTGATAGGTAGGCATCTCGGGTTTAAGAGTGCCGGTCCGCAACCCAAGTCGCACGATGCGATCACCAGCTGGTACTGGGAGATAAAACTAAACCAACTTGTTGGGGTCTACGCGCGACAAGCGCTGGAATGTCGAGACAGCTGTTGGCTCTATGGCTGTGTGGGCATGGATTGCCCTCAGGGTACCCTCATAGCCATGGTAAAAGAATGTGATGCCTGTCATACCGCGAAGATCTATAGTATGTAGATGAGCACCAACTGTTGTCGCTCGAAGCAAGACATCTAAGTCCTTTGTACGAGAATTTGGCGTGTCCCAGAATGGATAGTTCTGTCGCACCACGGTAGGTGGTTCGATACGTGCATGTCCAGACTAATTTTTGTAAAGCATTAGTTCTCTTCATCCATCTTTCCAGTGTAGTCTGGACCTACTTTGAAGTGAACGTTGGTATTTTTAGCTTCATCGAAGTTAATGAAGCTATATGCATGGGTAGAGCTGGACTCGCAATTCCTGTATTCGGGTTGTTCTGCGAGTCTCTCTATATCGAGCAAACCATAGCGATCAACAGTTATTCGGAACACACCAGACTTGGGTCCATTTTCGTTGGTCTCCAGCTTCTCGCCTCGATGCCAACTCTTGATGATGTCGAGTTTGCAGGACGCGTTGTCATAATCGGAAGTGCTTTTGTCAAGCCTCGACATCTCCTCCGCTTTAGCTTTGATAGATGAATAACGCCAGAATAGATGATCAGAAGAGTAGGATCTGATTGACTGTAGAACCTCGGGCGGAAGTAATTCCAGCTCTGGCAAGCCTATCGCCTTGGCTGTAGAGGCAGTGACCGATGCCAACGACGGGTCGGCAAGATCAAGGTGCAGTTTAGTCTCCCCCGGCGTGTGTGCCCAAGGAGTTGTCCAGGCTGTAGCAAGCCACACATGTTCCAATGCCGGCCTTTCTGGATATGCCTGCAGAAACACACGATAGCATTCTCGATGCACCGCTACAGACTCTGGAGATGCGGCGCATACCTTGCACATGGGTCTGTTGCATAACGGGTACCTATCCGTGCCTCGAATGGTCTTAGGCCTCGAGGGAGAGAAGAACGTTTTCGAGCAATATTCAGGGCGAGTTCCATATGAGTCTTTATGATGATTGAGCACTGTAGCCGTCCATATGAGCAACAGGAAAGATATTGATGGGAGGGTATTGCATCCTTACATGCCATGATCTCATCTCCTCTGACGGGCTGACATCCCATGGTCCGCTCTTTTATGATATTCTGAGAACAGAGGCCGCATACATCCTGAATTTGAATATGGCTCCCGTCCTGCGCGAGCATCCGTTCCTTGAACTTCTTCTTCTCCCACCTCTTGAACGCCCATTCATCTATAGAGGCCTTCGCATCCTTCATCTGAGCCAATGCCTCCCCATGGGAAGCCTCATTAAGGCCTTCATCTCAGCCTTCTTAAATCTCTCATAATACTCCTCTTCGTCATCATCCTATTCGTCCTCGTCACTCTCATTCTCCCACCGCTCTTCCTCGGAGCCTTCCTCAAGATCTCGCGAAATCGCCTTGCTTGTAGGTAACATTCTGCCTGGCTCGTTGATTCTGGAACTTGTAAATCAGGTATAATGGGCAACAGATTGAGGGGGAAGGTATAGACTCAGAAAACAAAGTTCAGGAATGAATGAGAGATCACGACTATGCTGTAAGGGACTGTTCGTGCTACGTCATGTGGCTGTGTTGTGGCTACCATCTTTGCAGCCATCAGGACGCTGGTTGGGTGAAGTGAAGCAAGAGATTCAAATTTTGGACTCTGTAGAATCTGAAGAATTACCAGTGGTTCACGAATGGAACATGATGCAAGGGACACGCGGTGCTGGATTCAGCACGATTCGTACCGGGAAAGAGGAAGAACCAATACATATCTAGTTCATACACTCTGGATGATTTCTGGCTATTAATCAATACAGCTCATGATTCTAAGAATGGTAGCGGAATAGTACAATTAAAGGATAGGATAGGCAGGCAAATCGCGTAGTCACGATTTAAGAGTGTCTCTTTGATACCCCGGGTGTGCAGATCTCGCACCTCCATCATCGTAATCATAAGTATTTACATGTATGTATTAGTAAAGCCTACAATAGAGAAAGGTGACCATTTCCATCTCTTAGGCTTCTGCTTAGGTAGCTATAGTACAATTGGGTTCTGAATCTGCACAGCTGGGCATCAATGATATACAGTACTTTCAATTCATTTCTATTTTAATCATGCCATACACATCATTTATCAACTACAGCACACCCAAATTCGCTAAATTTGAGACCCAAATAACCACATCCCATCTTTTATAGACCTGAACATCGTTTTGAAACCAAACGCCAAACCAAGGCCCAAATATTTTTTATCGTTCGTTCCCTCATGAGCGCAAGAATGTCTTGAACACTGGTGACTCAGTGCAGTCCTCGTAAGGATATCCGATCCTGCGCAAGAAGTTGTGAAGCTCAGTGACTTCGTCGTCGGGGCACAAGATTCCGGTGACGATCTTGCCTACGTCGCCGCCGTAGTTACGGTACTGGAATAGGCTGATGTTGAACTTGGGTCGAAGCGTGGTGAGGAACTTCTCGAGGGCTCCTGGTCGTTCGGGGAAGGTGAACATGTAGAGGCGCTCGTTGGGGACGCCGGATCGTCCTCCGACGAGGTATCGGATATGGCTCTTGGCGAGCTCGTCGTGTGTGAGGTCGGTTACGGTCATGTCGTTTGACTGGATACGGTCGATAAGGGAGCGGAGCTCTTCGGATCGCTGATGAGCGGGAGCTGTTAGGGAGACACCGATGAGGATGTTGGCAACCTCGTCGGTTGAGTATCGGTAGGTGAACTCAGTAACAGCATGGGGCATAATGTTGTTAATGAGCTCGGCAAAGGATCCAGGGCGCTCGGGGATCTGGACAGCAAGTAGAGCCTCCTTGCCCTCGCCCATGGTGGCACGCTCAGCAACGAATCTCAGGCGATCGAAGTTCATGTTGGCGCCGGATGTAATGGCGATAAGGTTGCGCTTTGAATCGTCCGAGGGGTTCTGGGCAACGTATTTCTTGAGACCGGCGATGGAGAGGGCACCAGCGGGCTCAAGGCCTGAGCGAGTGTCGTCGTACATGTCCTTGATAGCGGCGCAGATCTCGTCTGTTGACACTTCGATAACGTCGTCGATAACCTCCTTACAGATGCGGAAAGTCTCTTCTCCAGGAATCTTGACAGCAGCGCCGTCAGCGAACAGGCCGACCTCTTTGAGAAGAACGCGCTCGCCCTTCTTCAAGGATTGCACCATGGCGTTGGCATCGTGAGCCTCGACACCGATGATCTTGACGTGAGGAGCCATGCGCTTGACGTAAAGACCAATTCCGGCAATGAGACCACCACCACCAACACAACAGAAGATAGCCTCAACCTTAGCCATGTTGACCTGACCGAATAGTTCGTTTCCGATGGTTCCCTGGCCAGCAATAACATAGGGATCGTCGAAGGGAGGGATGTTGATAAGTCCATCCTGCTTCTCTCGTCTCGAGCACTCCTCCTTAGCCGCGTCGAAATCAGCACCGTGCAACACGACATGACCACCAAGACGAGCAACGTTCAAGTGCTTGATGCTAGGAGTTGCTTCGGGCATGACAATGGTCGCAGGAATCTTTAGCTTGCGGGCGGAATAGGCGACACCCTGGGCGTGGTTTCCGGCAGAGCAGCAGACAACACCCTTCCAGCTCTTGGTGGGGTCGAGATGAGCCATCTTGTTGTAAGCGCCGCGCAGCTTGAAGCTGAAAACAGGCTGCTGGTCTTCACGCTTGAGGAGAACATTGCATTCGAGTCGGTTGCTCAGGTTGACGGCGTTGGTGAGGGGAGTGACCTTGCAGGCCTCGTAAACTCTCGATGTAGCGCTGGCGATAAGACGAAGGTACTTGATTACTGTCAGCTTCTGTTCAATCTTAAGATATAGTATATAACTCACGTCAGGGTATCCAGTAGGAAGTAGGTACTCCTCAGGAACAATCTCCTTGATGCGCGCCTGTCGCTCTGCGGACGGTGTCGAGGGGTTTGCGCTGTACTCCGTCAAGGCCATTCCGGTCATCGGCGTCTGGGGACGGGAAGATTCGCCATTTGTTCCACTGGCAGTGCCATTGACGGCACCATTGACAGGCACGGCCACTACGGGATCAGCTGAAGGCATCGTGAAGGGCTGGCTGTGTATAGAGAAATTTGTTGTAGGTAGGAACAAAGATTCAAGCGACGAGAAGTATAAGGGACTCTAGCGCCTGTCACCGCCGAAAGATCGGACCTGAATTTTTGTTGGTTTCGCGGGATAGCATTTGCGATGAGTCAATTGGCACAGGGGTGACGTAGAATGTGGAGTGCGTTGCACCAGATAACAAGTCTCTACCGGGTGCCAATATCACGCCAGCGGACTCACCGAGAATGCGGGAGGCCGATACAAGGCCGGTTATCGTGCGATATAAGGCGTTGGGATTGTGTTTTATTCCGGCATTGACCTACAAATATGGATAATGACCTGATTGATCTCTATGAACAATTACTGAAGAAAATAACATGCCCTACAATTTATATTGCCATGTATAAAAGTGACATGGTCCCTGGAATGGAGGGGTTGGAGAAGGGTCCGTGGGGTTCGATATCGGAGGTCGTACCGTTGAGCCACCAACCACAGCTATTCTATTTGTCCAGGAGCTGTATCGTGTAGCCCCAAAGGCGTGTAAGTGAAAGGCGTATTGGACAATTCCATGATAGTCGAGGACTTTTTTTTTTATCAGAAATTGCTTGATTGAACTAAAATCTCATATCATGTCGCTATACTAATGGCCAGTCAAATCCCATCCCAAACTCTAAACTCCGTCCTCATCGGGTATCTTACTTTCGCACAACTTCATCATATGATGGAGGTGCATCCCTTTGCTCATTGATAGCATCAAACTCATACATAGCATCCTTAGACTCCTCTGGAAAGTTCCTCGTAGCAGGAACATTCTCAACCTGAGGCTGTCCAACAAGACCAACTCTTTGCGCTCCCTGCTTTACCAGCATAACACCCGCCTGTCGTCTCTCAGCCTGTTGTTCCGCGCGAAGTTGGAAGCGCTCGGCGCGTTGAAGTTGTCTCTGGTAGCGACGTTCCATCTTGCGCTGGTGGCACGAAGATCGGCCCGTGTAGTTTATGAACTGGGGGTTGGGTGAAGCAAGATATGCTTGTTGGTTCATGTTTCTGCGACTGCAGCAACCTCCAGTGCGATTTCTATTGTCTTGGCAGCCGAAGATACTGCTGATGGCAAGACCGATGAGACCCATGATGATAATTTGTGAGATGTAGAGTAGTTGTGGTAAAGTTGTTGTAAGTGTTGAACCCGGTGGTTATAGGGTAGATGATATTGCTGCGTTGACTTGTATGGTTGTTTGTGTTGATGATATTTCCCTTCTTCTGGAGGAATCTGTGTCTTCTTATATCTCAGATAATTTATCTCTCTGGCAAAAGAAGCTATCCCTAAACTGCACTTTCATTCGACGTGCACTTCTATGCGAATGCGCAGCCACTCTGACGTACCCTCGCATCTCGAATGGCGCACCCAACTCAGCTAGCGTGCTTCCATGAAGGTTTCTAAGAGGCACCCAACCAATCTGCAACGTTGTCTATTTCGCATTCGCGTCAAATAGGAAGGGCTGAAAGAATCGTCGCATTGAATCATGATGTCAAGTTACACTCCTAACGATTGGGCTGAGAAGCTAGGGCCGGCGAATGCGAAATGCGGCTGATTTGACCTCGCATCACTCGACTTAGGTAGCATTGATTCAATAAAGTAGTTGCATTTTAAATCATGCGTGATATGCTGTATATAGCGATCTATCATATCTATCATATCTAGTAAATCAGTGTCCATCATAAACGTAAAATATCATCATCGTCAAAATGATCGAGAAAGTTCCCAATATGCTCTAAGCAGTGCGATCCCTCCGACTTGTGTCTCTACAGTCCGACCCCTGCCCCGTGCATTGGGATCCTGCTGCTGCGATTTCACTTCTCGACTGCGAGTCCTAGGAAGGAGTCCATCCCGAGCAATGTCCATAACTTGCTGGTCAGGTTTTGACTCCAACGGTGACAAGCCTCCGGTTCCTGGATGCCACCTGTGGCGTCCACCCCATGTTTCACCCGCTGGTATTCCTCGGTTGCGGTAATCGGTTGTGTTTTCGGCGCCGTGCTTGATGCCGTCGTTGTCCAATGTGACGGTTGCGTCAAAGATGCCGGCACCCCACCACATGCCGAAAAGACCAGCATCGTTGCGGGTTTCTAGAGCGGCGATGGCATTGTGCTTGATCCAGCTCAAGTACGACTGGCAAGCTCCTGCGTGGATAGACTTGACTTTCTTAAAGCCATGGGGATCGACTATCCTGCCCCCTTTACCCCTGAGAGGTTCGAGAGGGCTGCAGAATGCGGTGAAGTGGTGGAAAAAGATACCCTTGAAGGTCTGGCCATCTTGGGAGCAGGTGCTACTAGCATCGCATGCCTCCTCCAAGATACCTCCTCGTCCAAGCCCTTTCCAGGGCGGTAACTTGCCGGAACCTAGGCGACTCAGATCATCTACCGGCTTTCCGTCTTTCAAGCTCCATCCCGTCGCTTCGATCACAGACTGAATTAAACGATGACCGTCTTCCAGGTACGAAGCACTTCCACTAACAGACCAGAGTCCCCGCTGACCTGTGAGTAAGACACCCTGGTTGTACGTGTACACCATCTCGTCTCGAACGTCGCACTTGGTGTTGCCGGGCTTGCTACTATCAATATGATACCCATCGACAAAAAGACCACGGGAGTTGGTCATGTTGACGTCTATGAGCCACTTGTATCCCTGGATGGCTGCCTCAAGATGCGCCGGGTCGTTATCCGGGAACGCAGCGTTGGCGAGCCATGGCGCAGTAAAGTTGTCGCCAGGAAAGTGTTCGTACATGGATATCGAAGCCGAAATCCAGAGTTCGTTGGTGATGGCGTTTTTGTAAGGGTTGAGGCGGGGATTCCAGACCATGCCTCCGTTGCAGAACTTTGTTTCCCAACCGTGAGTTGCCAAGTTCCAGAAAATGCGAGAGCGGTGCGCAAAAGATGAGAACCAGTTGTAGCCCTGCCAAGGCATGGCATCAATCATCTCTCTCAGGCCATCCTTCGGTGAAGCCTCCTTTGATTTGATCTTGGGGTAGTGGAGGTCGGCATGAGTTCTCACAAATTTGATGGCTTCGACCCAGCCGAGAACCACCCAGAGAATGTCATCATATGCCTTTGTTAACATGTCAGCAAATTTTCAAGAGCTTGGTCCCAGTATAAGCTTTACTTACTTCGCCTCGAAGGGACAAAACATCTTGTCCAAAGTAAGAGCCGACGAGTTGCGCATAGAAAGTTGAAATGATGTTCTCTTTCACTTTCCAATCGTCGATCCCAGCCAAATCGACAGTGTTGATGGCTTTTGACAAAGTTGTCAACATTCCAGCTACAACTGTTCCTGTCACAGCCGCGGTCCAGTCGATAGCAGAAGGCCATGTTGCATAGTCTGGTTCAAAGAAGGTATCTTGTAGCGTAGCGAGAGCACTAAGAGCATCCTCAAGCACCTGTGTTTCAACAGAAGGAATCTCTGATGTATTTGGCGAGAAACTCAGAAATGTTTCTGGAATTGCGCGGCAGTTTGTTGGTTTATCGGTATAAATAACAGGGCAATAATCATGCGGTGGATTCTCACGGCTGGGCGCACATGAGATGGGCTGGATGACGGCAAGCACACTGGCAAAGCCAGCAGTGATCTTTAGCCAGATCATTGGATCTATAAAAGGCTTCGCAGGCCTTATTTTGAGATTTCTTGGCGGTTTTTTTAGTATGTGAGAAAAAACTTGCTTGGATCAGGCCGCGCGGTTTTCATGAGATAAGTTGATCCATGTCATGAATTGTGGCAAGGCGATTTCGGAGTGTATCAAGATATAAGATAAGCCAGCTTCTGTGAAAGTGCACACGAGTGTTGGAAAGAAGGAAAGAGAGAGGGGCAGACCCAACATAGATATATTCACATAAGAAAATAGGAAAAGAACGCAAGTTCTGTGACAGTATTGAATCAGTGTCAAGTTTGTCTGCCAGTCAGGATCTAAGTCGAGACAAGGTGTAACAGGCGATCTGCCCCACAGCGAAACGAATCAAGCAGGTCACAAGATGGGTTCTAGAACAATGTACTAGAGGTTGAAGAAACGGTGAGAATTTGAGGCTTATTTGAGTCATGGACAGATTTATATCGGTGTTTCTTGGTCCAAATTAGCCTCCATCGGCGTCTCTTCGTCTGTGATTATATGAGAAACATTGAGTTGTGATAGACGGGAAGACGGTAAGAACGTGCCACATGAATAAACTTCGCTTGTTAGTGGGGTCATCGCTTATACGGCAGATTGACTGTAACGTCTTTAATTAATACTGTGATATTTAATTATGAACGACACTCAGCTCAATAGCAAGGCACTATAGCGTGTATTGTTGTTATTGTAGAATTTGGCTCTCAACTTTAGGTTAACCGTCTAGACCGTGAATGCACTGCACGTAAAATAACGACCCAACGCGCTGCGGACCTGCAGCGTGGAAGTGGGTTTTACCTGGAACCAGCCCCGCGGCAGCAGGGCTTTGGTTTGACGGCCGATACTGACCAATCATTCAATGAGACATCAGATCTAGCGGCCTTAAACCCAATTTCAAGTGGCTGGTAGTAGCTGCCAAAGTGGGTCTGATGGCGCTTTGTTTACTTTCATCCAAAAACAGTCGTGACCCTGGTCTTCCTAAACACAACTTGATAAACCTGGGCACTTCTTTCTCTCCACCTTCGACCTTGACATTGTCACTTCCAATTCTTACATCTTTCTACTTGTGGCATTTCTTTTTCTTCTTTCACGTCTTTCTTGACGCGTTTTGCCCACTAGATGTATTGCAGACATAGCATTGCCTTCAACTAATTCCCCCTATCACCAACACGGACGCTTTTATACGCGCCACGGGTGCTGTTGCATCCATACTCGCTTAATATCATCAGATTCTCAATTCACGCTCAAGTCTTCACGCAACGCGTGAGAAGGAGCCATGGAAGCCGACACCGTCAGCCGATATCGTTCCCGTATCCTTAGAGAAATGAAATCAAACCGCGACAACCCATTCAACTCTCCTCCATCATCAACAGGTTCTCACGACACCGTTGACCATACAGTTTCTTCCGTCTTTTCAGACCCAGACGGCGAGTCTACACGGAGACTCAACGAGGATATTGCCCGCGTTACTGCCCCCCGCAACCTGCCTGTTAACTGGGAGGCTGCCCACCGCAAGTGGCCCGAATTCTTTGGTGCTCCCAAGACACGCGAAGTACCTGTATACGACGACGACACCGATACTCACCCTATGAGCGCCGAGTCTAAGGAGAATAAGCCTCCTGTATCTGGAATTAAGTTCACAGTCGACGACATCACACAAGACACTTGGCAAGGTTCCGCTAGAACGCGCTCCGAGATGCAGCCTCGTGTTGACGACGGCTCCGACCTTTCATCAATCCTCTCCAAGTCTCCTGCCCGAGTCCATTCTTACCAATCCTGGAACAAGAACAAACATAACCCCAGCCCACTATCCAAGGTCCACACACGAGTTTCATCTGAATCAATGGCTGGCCACAAACAACGACGAGAGTCTCTATCAGACGCGCTGGACCGCCTACGCAAAGGGGCAAAGAGCCCTGATCCCCAAGAACAGGAACAGCAAAAGTCCTCACCGAATATGTCTGACGCCAGGTCCAGCTTGACTGCTGTGCCTCCTTCACCAGCCTCCATTGCTAGCCCTGCCCACAACGAAAGCAACGTACGCTCCTTCTTCATGCCTGATATCTCTCACCTGGGTGATTTTGTTGATGGCACACTCCGGTTCAGCGGTTCCATGAGACATGGTGTTCCCATTTTCGTCAAGAATGGCAAAGTTCACGATCGTCTCAAGAAGTCATCTCTTTCAGCTCATGCTGAGGTTGACGAAGTTGAGGTGCCTGTAGATGAAGAGAAGATCTTTGTGTCGATGGATATGATCCGCGAAGAGATTGTTTCTCTCCAAGAGCACTACGACAAGGTTCACGAATATGCTGAGAACCTGCAGCAACAGGTAGAGCGATTGGAGGCTCAGCTTAAGTCGCGAAAGTCTTTCGAGATGGATTATGACTCTTCACGAGCCAACGAGCACCTTGTGGCCCAGAAGAACCGTAAGTTTATCGCACTGTTACTGAATAGCAAATGACTAACTCATAAAAGGTCTAGAAATCGAAATCTCCACTCTCCAATCACGATTGGAACAAGCTTCTCGTAAGAACAGCTTGAACGAGATTGAGAACGACTCTCTTTCTCAAGAGCGAGATCGCGCAGTGAGGAAGCTCCAAGAGGCATGCGAGGACATCAACAAGCTTACCCGCAAGCTGAGCACCAAGCAGAAGGAACTAGAGACGACGCACAAGCAACTTGAGTCGACAGATCAAATTCGTAGCGAGAATGACACTCTGCGACGAGATTTGATGTCTCTTAAGCACGGACGCGACTCGCTGAATCTTGAGAACAAGTCACTATCAGCCGCTAATGAAACCCTGCGAAAGGAGCATGAGGCCCTCAAGGAAGAGATGGAGTCTCTGCGTGCCGACGGCAACGGCGTTCGACATGACCAACAGTCCTTCATGGTCGAGAATCGCTCACTTCGAACAACAAACAAGGCTCTTATGGAAGAGAATGAGGATCTTCGCGAAAACCTCGATGGCGTTCAACATGAGCTTGACGCTGCGAAGGAGGAGATCGAGAATTTGCGTCAAACACTCCAGAACGTCTCACAAGAGAAGTCCACAGTCGACGAGGACAACGCAAGCCTCGTGCGACATAACGAGAAATACTTCGAGGAGAACAAGATTCTTCGACGTGAAAACTCGGGCTTCGAACGAAGCCTTCACGACCTTCACGACGAGAATGTGAAGCTCAAGGAGGAGGTGAGCTTCCTGAAGAAGCAATTGCACACCTACCGTCCAGTTCCCAAGGAAGACTTCTCTGCCCAGCTTGACGATGAGACTGAAGAGAACATGACTTCAGCTTTCTTCATTCCTGACATCACCATGAACAGTAACACGGATGGTGTCGATACTGCTGAGAACGCGCAAGCTACCGAGACCAAGGAGATTACCGAGCAGACCGACGATAGTGCCAGGCTGCCCACTATTCCCGATGTTACAGAAGAGGAGACTCGCACACACACTAAGCGCGACAACACTGTTCAGAGCGAAACTAGGCAATCGCAGAGCAGGAGTAAGAACTCCAAGTCTGGTAGCCAGCAGAAGGTTGCTTTCTCGATCCCCGGAAAGACATCGAAGAAGAGCAGCTCCAATGTCGCAAACCAGGGCAGCAAGCGCCGAACCACTTCCGATTCTAAGAGGCGAAGCTCTTTGAAGGGTGTTGCGACTTATGATATGGACACACTAGAGGATAACGACGAGACTACTGGTGCGCAATCAGTTGAGAACACCACCCAGGATAACGATTACTCAATGCAACTCGACGTTGTTCCCAAGGCCCGCAAGGAGGCCAAGACACCCGAGAAGAAGCAAAAGCAATCCAATACCCAGGATATGACTGCTCAAAGTCAGAAGTCCTCGCACTCTCGATCACACTCCCGATCGCACTCCCAATCTTCGCGCAAACAGGTTACGACTGATATCACGGCTGATAGCATCAAGAGCGTGGACAAGGATACCTGCCCTGCCCTCTCGAGCGATGCCAGGAGGGTGCTTGATGATCTCTGCGAGCACGAGTGCAAAAACTGCACTGTCTGCAGCCGCATCACATCTCACCGTGGCATCTTCTCTTCCGCTGATATCATCGCTGGTAAGAAGCGTGTTACCATTCGACGACCTGTCCCTGTCACAGATCGCGATCTATCGGTTGAGGATCCTACTATGCGCCCTGCTCAGCACCCTGGTCATGCGCTTGCTGTAGTCATCAAGGGCCTGGAGGATGAGTCTCACCATCTCCAACTTGAGCTTACCCGCATCCAAGCGAAATACAGCGCTCGTGACAAGGCTCTTGGCCGCCGCGATCGTCTCAGCCTTGCTGAAAACATTCGCACGCTGCTCAAGCAAGTCGAGGCGAAGAATGACCAGATCTACAGTCTGTACGATGTTCTTGAGGGCCAAAAGGCCGCTGGCCAGGCCATGTCGGAGGAGGAGATTGAGTTGACAGTGCTTAACATCACGGGCATGACAGTCCGCGATGCCACAAGCCACAGCGACCAACTTACTTGGGAGGGTATTCCTGAGCTATAAGAAATTGTCGGTATGATATGAAGCGTTATGGGCGTGCGGAATTTGAAATCAACCATGGAAAAGGCGTTTTTGGTTCAGAGATTGGTTCTTGGTTTGGGTGTATCGATGACCATCGCGGGTTAGATGGCTCTACTCGGGGAGTTTGGAATTACCACGGGCAATCAATTAGTGTATTGTGTTTTATACAGATATGACTCGCTAGCCTTGGGCGAGAATGACTACGAAGACATTTTTCAGTTGAATTCATTATATCCTTTCTCTTGCACACATTGTGATCGTTCTTGTTGATGACGAAGTTTAAACAGTAAAAGGTAGGTAAGGTATCCTTGATTTAGGTCTTTAACAAAAATGAAATTATGTCCGTTTTGCACACCAACCCAGAAAAAACACGAAAGATTTTATAGCTACTCCTCATCATCATCCTCTTCGCTGTCAATGACATCTTCACCATCCATCTCCTCATCCTCATCTTCATCATCTTCCTCAACTTCGCTTTCCTCTACGGGGTCCTCCATGGCACCCTTCTCATCCTCACGTCGCTTGCGGTCGTCCTCCCTTCTGGACTCCTCGAGGAGCTTGGCACGCTCAGCACGAGCCTTACGCTGTCCCACAACGTAAGCTCCAAGAGGTGTCTTGGCAACGTCAAAGTCACGCAGGAAAGCCTCCACCTGGGTGCGGTCCTTGGGGGCGAACTCAACCTTGGCGCGCTTCTCCTCGATGAACTTGCAGTTGGCCTCTATCTTCTGGACAAGAAGAATGAGCTGGCCGGCGAGCTTGGCGTTCTTGTTGCCTGAGTCCCTGTTGCGGGCTTGCTTCAACCAGCGCTTGAGCTGGATGATGACGGGAAGGGCGAGCTCGGGGAAAGCGATAGAGGTGGCCCAGAGCATGAAGTACTCGCTCAGAAGCTCGACAAGCTGCTCACCGACACCGTCTTGGAATACACGGGTGCGGAGGTAGGACTTGGGTGCCTTGTATGATGTAGCGAAGTCGAAGGGCTTGAGAGAAGCGGCCTTGGGAGCCTTCTTCATCTCAGCTGAGGAGAGGACCTCGATAAGAGGAGAGGCGAGAGGGATGTAAGTACCCGTAGCGCGAGAGACTCGGAGAAGTGAGCGGATTAGGTGGAAGCGGAAGGGGAAGTAAACAGCGGTGGGGATCAGACGCATGGCTCCGAGTGTGACTTGGACAAGAGGGTAGATAAGAAGCTTAAGCTGGCTCTCTTTTCCAGCCTCAGCCTCCTTCAGGGGACTGCAGTGCTCTGCGAGAACACATGACCAGAAGTCCAGAGAGTGGGTGTACTGCCAGTTGTAAACGATGCGGAAAGCGTCGTTCTTGTTGTGCACGATGCTGTTGCGCAGGTGGATGGCGAGCTGTCGGATAAAGGAGAAGGCAGTCGTGTAGCCAACGGCCTGGTCGATGCCCCAGAGCTCAGCAGCAGAGTTCTTCATGAGGTTAATACCCTGGACAGTGTTGGCGTTTGTAACACGGCAGCCCTGGATGAGACCTTGGTAAACGGCCTTGAGGACTGTCTCGCGAATACCCTTGTCACCGATGACAACGAGACGTCGTAGAACAAGGAACGCTGTGATCTTTGTTGTCTCGGAACTGGCAGGCTGGGCCCAGAAGTTGACGACGGACTTGGCAAGAGCCTTGACAAGCTTCTTGAAAGAGAGGAGGTAAGGGAGAATGGGGGTGATGGAAGAGAGGGTGAGCTTGAGGGTCTTGTCGTCGGAGAGGGTGCTCAGGAGGTGCATAATAGAAGAGGTGTATGTCTTGAGCAATAGAGATAAGGTGTGGAACTTCTTTGACTCAGTTTGGACGTGGACTCTGCCGGAGGAAGACTCCTTGACGGGGAGATGGTGGTTCATAACCGTGGGGATCTCCTTAAGCGCAAGGAGAAGGATGTCGTTGAAGACCTCGGGGCTGTTAATAACATATCGCTGCTGAGACTCCTCATCATCGTCCTCGTTCAAGTGCGCGGCGCAACGGAAAGCGAGAACGACCTGTCGGGCGGCTCGTAGAGAGTGTCTATCGGCCATGGCCTTCTTCCATGAAGCAACAAGCTCACGGGTCAATTCGTTTCCTTCTGCGACAGCCTCGGCCTTCTTGTCCTTCTTCTGCTTCTTCTTCTTGGGCTGCTCCTCTTCTTGTTCGTCCTCGTCGTCGCCGCTGAGCGCATCGACCTCAGCAAGATCGGCATTGTCGTCAAAGTCGAGGACCTCGGGGTCGTTCTCCTTCAAGAACTTGTAGAATTCGGGATCCTTCTCGGCGAGCTCATCCATGGTCTTCTTGCTCATGCCGAGATCCTCACCGTCGTCCTCGTTGTCGTCGCTGTCGTTCGCAACAGGTTGCTCGCCCATTGAGTCGTCAGAGTCGGCTTCGTTGTCCTCGGCGGCGCGACCATCTCTCTTGCGCTTTCCAGACTTGCCAGCCTTCTTGTCCTCGATAATCTCATCGAAACCGCCATTGAAGAAGTCATCGACGCTCATTTCGTTAACCTTCTTACCCTTGGCGGCAGGCTTCTTAGCTTCATCCTCCTTGTTGGCGCTTATGGACTCGGCATCCTTTGCTCTTCGCTGCTTCTTCTTATCCAGCATCTGCTGGCGCTGCTTGACTTTGGCGCCAGCTTTTCTCTTGTCGAGAACACCGGTTAGGTGCTTCTTCTCGAACTTCTTGGTCGCCTTCAAATTCCTCTTGCCTGGCGCCATTTTGAAAAACTTGAATGCGCCTTGGCTGGTGAAGAATTCGACTTTTGGGGATTAGGTATGGTTTTTGTTTGTAACTTTTAGATGGGTCTCCAGAGGCTCTTTGCAACCAAACCAAAAACCAAAAATTTTGCTGCTGGTCTTATCGATAACGAAGGGTGAGCGAAAACTACAGGCGGTGTGGAATTCTGCCCAGATCCCTACGTAACATGTCCCGCAGGCATCCCACCTCAAGCTCCATCGCGGCGCATCACTTTAGAACCTTTGGTAGTTACAAACCAATGCTTAATTCATAATGATTCCAAGACAGGGCTATGCGCCAACCCCTCACAGTTATGTCCCCAACACTCACCTTTCTGCCAGTATAAATCTCGACGAGGTACATACAATTAATTCAACTTACACTGTTACTCAACTGATTACCGAGCTTAGGAAGTCAAGCTCACGAATACCCGTGCCGAGCGCGACCTACAAGAATCTCTCGCCGAGCTTTTTAGCATTATAATTACACTCGATGAACTCGAAAAAGCCTTCCTTAAGGATGCTGTTCCCGAAGCGGAATACACCGAAATCTGCGAGCGATCGCTGAGGCAGTATAAAGCGCTGCTGCAAGATGAAACGATTGCTAGGGAATTTGGCGATCTTGAAGAGTTCAAGGCTAAGTGGGACGTATGCTATTCCCACGTTTCTCTATGAATACTCTGCATTGAATACTAACAGATATATAGCTTGAAGCACCTCGCGCAACCGAGCGCATTCGTGTCGGCATGCCATCTACAGCCATCGACCGAGCCCCCTCAGCACCAACTCCCGCCCCCGCCGCAGCTGCCAATAACACCAGTGGTGTTCTCATTCTCGAAGCCACTCAAGAATTCATTACCTTCCTCGACGCTGTTAAGCTCGGTCTTCTTTCCAAAGACCAACTGCACCCCCTCCTTTCTGATGTAATCCAATCAGTAAATCGTGTTACGGATAAAGACTTTGAGAACCGCGGCAAGATCGTACAATGGCTCATCACACTTAACCAGATGAGAGCGACCGACGAGTTGAGCGAGCAGCAGGCACGCGAGCTGGAGCTGGATATTCAACAAGCGTATCAGGGATTCAGGAGGACTTTGACATGAGAAGATATGATGTGACGAATTTTGTATATGTTACTGTTTGGAGAGCGAAGATGCTTGCGCCAATCTTTACATGGCTATTAGAAGTGGTGTGCCTAGTCTATATACCCATGAACCTTCATTTGATACAATTACACCAGGAATGTCCAGAAGCTGGGATACACGAATTCTGACTCGAAGATTCTTCGGACCTGTTCGAGTACGAATCTCTCAACCTTGCCAACGTTCTTTAAACTCTGCTTTCCTCCAACTCGTTCTCCAATCTCGCTTTCCACGCGGATTTCCTGTAAGAGACCACCGACTCTTGGTTTATGATCCTCACTCTTCGCTGCCCCACCAGCACCCTTTGAATCTCCTTCGTTGGGGTCATCAGGACCAATAGCTGCAAGTGCATCATCTGGACCAAGGAAGCAGAAGTGTACACGCTTGCGAATATGTGCCAGCACACCCACGCCGTCGAAGGTCAAGCCTGTGATGTTAAGCTTCAGGGGGATGCCCACGAAACTCGGCATGGGGTAGTCAAGTAAAATCTCCGCTGTAAGGTTCAATCGAATGTCGCCGTTGTAGCGTATCCTGAAGACAGCCTGCACATCCTCCACGCGGGGCTCTCGTGGTCGTCGTCCTGCTTCCTCCTCTCCCTCCTCTTCATCATCGTCATCAATGATCGCTGAGCCGCCGAGATGCGTATCTCTTGTTGGTGGTCGTGATGCCTCCACTGACGTAGGTGCAAGTGTAGACACACTTCCCTTTTCACGCAGGCTCTGTAATGGATCGAGGCTGGCTTTGAAGTTATCCACTGACGTGAGACTGCTTTGTGAAGGGTTTCGAGTGCGGCTTGGGGTTCCCCATTCGCGAGCTGGTGTTCCTGGGACGCTCATCCAGTTGGTGTGATGTGCACTTGCAACAGCGGCGAGAGGCGTATGTGTGCCTGTGCCAAGATGGCTTTGGAAGTAGCCGCCCAGGCCTGATCCTCCTAGAATTCCTGGTGTTGAAGTTCCTAGGAACGGACTTCCCAAATCATGGCCCATCATCTCATTTCTCAACACCTCGCTTCTCAACCCACCACCTCGCCTCGTGGATCCTCCCCACGGGGCAGGACCAGGCCTCATCCTCGCAGGCTCTGGAGGCGGCGGTGGCGGCGACGGCTCTTCTTCGCTGTCCTCATCATCCTCATCCAAGTCTTCTTCGTAAAAGTCCGGTAATGGGTCTGTGATATCCTTGAGTTCGAGCTGTGGAGGGATAGTTCCAAAGTCGAAACCGTGTACTGTTACTGAGCGGATGAATTTTGGTAGCGGAACGGTTTGGAATTTATCGTGGACGAATTCCCGGATGCGCTCAGCGAGAGCGTCACCATCGGGACCACTCGTGAGTGTCTCCCAGTTTAGTTCAATCGACATTGGAATTTATTTCCTGGCTTTTGTCGATGTCAAGTCTGAGTCCATATGGTTTACTTTGGTAGAAGTGGATGAGATGATGTAGAGGTTCCATACCTAGAGCATCCAACGGCTACCTAAGTTTTAGTGGCTTACAGGCGCTGCAGGTCTCACAACGCCCCGAAGCGTCATGGTCAAACTTCCATGAACAGATCACAGAAAATGGTTGCTTAATTGCTGCAGCCAGACATTGAATCTAATCATGATGCATATCTCATAAAGCTATTTAAATGCAAGTTCAATGTATCGTAAAACGGTATGCTCCCTTGTTGAATGAATGCTCTCGTAAATACCCCTAACGACGCTGATGCTTGCTTTTACATATAACAAAAATGCAACCCCCTTTAACGTTTACAATGGTCGTCATGAACTACATTTATTTTCTTCATTCGTGATTTTCAACTTTTAATGTCCTTCTTTGTATGTTCCTCAGCGAAGCATCTCGGGCTCCTCGAACCTAGCGCGCCCATAGTAATGCGGGTACTGAGGATTGTTGAACAGATGCCAGCAGTTGGGCGCCTGTAAGATATATCTAGACACCAGTCAGTATTCAAACAGCTTTGAGAATGTCGCCATGTACGTACCTGGCCATAGCCTCTCTGAATCGAGACTTGTACTCCTTGGGACTTGTAACAGTAGGTCGATTGCGACCGCCGCCTGCAAATCCACGATCCTTGATCCAACTTTCGAGCTTCTTGTCCCACGTGTATGTGCGAATGCAATCAATGATACCAACCACAAGCTCCTTGCGAGCCTCGTCAACAGCAATCATGAGAGAATAGTCCATCACGTTCTGTCTTGCCAAGAACAATGTGTCATTCCATACCGAAGCACGGAGAAGCTTCTTCGAATGTTCTCTCGCAAAGAGAGGCGACTCATAAATGTACTCGACCATGTTTTCATCAAGGAGGACCTCATTCTGCTCACCGGTAGATTGAATCTTGCGGTTACGCATAGAACCCTTGAGATCGAAAATTCTCGTTGCGGTGCGATCGTAAAAAAGGTTCTCAGTGATCAGAAGATCCAGCTTGATATCGGTTCCTGTAACAGGGTTCTTGATGAAGACTTGGAAGAAACCTAGCATCTTGGCAATCACAGATGGCAAGTCGTGGAACAATGCTTCCGCCATGATGTTAAAGTAGCCAGGGGCAAAACGCAAGAAAGCCGAAGTCTCGATGGGGGAAAGAGACTTCAGTATCAGTCGATCATCCAATGTTTTCAAGAAAACTGACTTGGTCTTGCCACCCTTGGAATCCCACTTTAGGCATCGTGAGAGTGACTCGACAATGCGTTCCGCAACACCGCACTTTCTCCTGAGAGCATCGAATTGTTCTGCATAGAAGATCTTGCAAGTCATTGTGGCAGTACCTTCGCGGAACTGATACTTCAGATGAGTTCCTGTGACACGAAGCAGACTCTTCTCCAGGTCTGATTCAGATACCCAGTCGATGCCCTCAGAGGGAAGAGATTTGGGCTCTCCCTCAACACCGCTGTCGCCCTCTCGTTGCATGATTTCTTGTGCTTCTTTGCGAATATTGCGCAACTTGCCCTTGTAGTCTTCACTGTTGAGAGCGAGCGCAATTACCGAACTTGGCTCATCCTCTCGGACAATGATATCTGAGTCAACAAAGATGTGGTCGCTTGGGTTGACAGGGTATTCGAGTTGGTTCCAGCCGCTTGAACCTCGCTCAGCCCAGAAGTTGGTAAGGTACTTCATCAAGCTTGTCTTTTGATGTTTGGGTAGCTCCAATGGGATTTCGCTTGCGTCTACTGAATCTGCAATCTCCTTGATATCATGCAGATACTCATCTGGGACCGAGTGCTCAAGATCAGTGGTTCTCTCTTCGTCGTCCGAGAACGTCTGGCTGGTATTCGCAATGGTGTGTTCATCGTTCTCTTCCCTTTCCGTTTTCTCGTCATTGTCTTCCTGCTCTCCTTTGCCTTGACACTCTTCATGCTGTTCACATTCCTCGTTCTGCTGAGCTGGATTGCCATGTTGCTGCTCTTCCACGCTCGCAGGTGGTTCTGCAGGCGTCAGCGGCTCAGCGATGGGATCCGACCTGTGCTGAGAGTCAGATTTTCTTGAAGCAACGCTGCCAGCTCGTTTGCTAGCTTCACGCTCAGCGACACTCTCTGTGGGAGGACTTGGTTCCTCGAAAGCTTCGTTTACGTCGTCATAAACCTCGACAATGGCCTTTGTGGTGGTTCTAGGTAGCATGGCTCGAGGTTGGCGCATACTTGCGGCACGCTTCTTACGGTCCCGGATACGCTCCTTCTCAAATTCACGACTGAGCTGCTCAAAATGTTTTGCGAGCGTTGAAACCTTGGACTCTCTCTTCTTATGGACGAATCGCGGGATTCCTGAAGCAGTCGCCTTGCCCCTGTCTTTGAGATTCTTCAAACCTAGACGCTCAGAGAGCTTCTTATCCACTCTGATCGATCCTTCGGCCGTTGTTGTTGACTCGGGTCCTAGAGACTCAGGGGGCTTTGTCTTGGAGTCCTTGGCACCAAGGCCCTTACCAATCCCCGACTGTGTTCTAGGCAGTGCACGGGTAGGATGAGAAGTCGACCTCACCATCGGAGGAGAGGCCGCCTGACCAGATTTGCGAGTCGGTCCACGCTCGCTAGTAGGGGTGGGTATCGACGATTGACTTTGGTCTCGCCGCATTTGGTCAACTCTTTCTGTCAGAGAAGGTGCGGGAGAAGGCAATGCGTCCATAGGTGACGGGAGTGGCTCAGCGGGATTGGCTGGAATCGCATCGAAAGCCTTGCCCGGGGCTTTTGGTGTTTGTTCAGGATCAACAGCAAGAGGCGTTTCTTGATCGTCTAGGTCTTCCAAGGCCTCGGTTGGTGGGAAATACTCGGGAAGGGCCTTAGATGGTGTCGCAGGTGTACAAGCTAGATCCAATGGCTCGACTCGCTCAATAGCACCCTCTGCAGGAATCTCGATTTTGCCATCCTCATCAGGGACATCCTTATCATCGGTAGGGACATCTTTGTCATCGACAGGCTTTGATGAAGCGACACTAGCCTCCATACTGGTGTTGTCGGTGTAGTCCGTAGGTTGGGTGCTCTTCCCTTCCTCCTCTGTGAATGTCTGAGAAGGCCTCTCTTCGCTGTCAACCGTTGATGGTGTACCTTCGTTTGACGTGAGCGATTCCTTCGACTCATTGTCGGTGAACATCTTTTTCAATTGCATAATTGTCAGCTGGCGCATATCCTTGTCGCTCAGGAAATCGGATTCGAATTTGGCAAAAGCTTGATCCCATTCGCCAGCCTTTTCAAGCATTTCTCGGACGATGCTGTTGAAAGGCACCACCTCGTAATACTTTGAATTGACGTAGATGTCTTGCAGTCTCTTCACAATTAGCGGTAGGTCCTCTTTCGCCTTAGCCGTCAGACGGTCAACCTCAGACTTGCACAGATCTGCTTTATCGGGCAGCACGCTGTCGATGCGAATACACATGAGCCTTGCTCTGACTGAAGTCATGAACTTGGCCCATCGCTCTTCCATTCGGGCAAAGATCTCATTTTTGAGTTTCAGATCGGTTGCCACCTTCCAAGTGATTCTCGCACGTGGCACAACAATCTCCAGTAAATCGATAGGGTCCCAGTGAATGCGGATTCGAGCATCCTGAAGACTGAAATACCGAACATGGTCTCGGTGGTGGTCGTGAGGGCAGTCATGCATGTCCTTCATCTTCAGTCCGCGTCCCCAAAAGAGGAGCTCTAGGTATTTGCCAAAAGAATATTTGAACGTAGCCTCCGACATGGTCCTTTCTTCAGTGTCTTTCTTGCAGATCTTACAGTAAGTCCACATCGTGATACCGTCAAATTCGGCCATGGAAGAGTTATTTGGCAAGTTCTCCACAAAGACTGTAATTCGAGACTCGTCATGCACATACGTTCGGTGGTGTTCTAGCATCCTGCGTTCGCAGCCATTCGAGGTGCAGACTTGATTCATGGTGTACGCAAGATCCTCGATGTATTGTCCCAGAGTACAGTCAGGGTCCATGCCAGTGTCGATGTGCTGTTCATCGTAGAAATTGATGGCTACCAAAGATGGCTCAGTGCAAGGGATCTTGGTTTCAGTGCAGATCACGGAATAAAGAACAACGATGTTCTGATGTGAGTATGGGTCAAAAAGGTCGAGGTTGCCCTGGATGTACGTCTCCCATTGGCGTGTTTGGGTCTGGTAATTGTACAAGGCTTTGTCGTATTCAGCATCGTGAACAGCGCGTAGGATCTCCATGATCTGTTGTGGTGCCTTTTGACCGATCGCTTCGACCATCTCAGGTTTGATAAGTTGGAATCGGGGCGGATCTGCCTTTTCAGGATCACCCTTTTCCTCATAGTAATCGTGATTACGGAGCCTGCGTAGATACAGCAATCTCCTCTCCTGCTCGCGTGCCTTCATCAAAAGGTAAGGCTGTTTAAACTTGACATACGGCGAAGCGGATAGGATTTTGGTTTCGTACTTGGCAACCATATCACTGTAGTAAGTCGGCATTGGAACATCGTCTGGAACTTGACTAATAGTCTGGTCTGCAGGAGCAAGTTCAGGCTCCTGGAGAGATTTCGAGCCAGTGCGTTCGTGAACCAATTGTCCTGATTGTTCAAGGGAGCCATTATCATCAGTTTCGGCAATACTAGAGCTGTCCACTGTAGTCTGTGAAGGCTGTTCACTTTCGCTTGCTGGATGGTTGACCACAACAGAGGGACCATCTCGAGAGTGATCAATGCTATTGACACTCTGAGACCTAACACTGTCGCTTGGAAGATGCACAGAATTTGCCATGGAATCGCCACCTTCAGGGAGCTCGATAGACTCATCCCTCAGTAGGCTTGACTCAAGCTTCAGGTTATAAACAACGTAAACCATGAACTCCATGATATGCTTCACTTTCGAGAGCACCGTGCTATTAGCGCCTCTCAACGCAATTGTGCACCCAAGCTCGGGTGTGCAACCTGACAGAAAGATGTATGACTTTTTGCGTCCTGGATAGTCATTGTTCACAAATGTCCTGACCTCGAAGTTTGCGCATCGTCCGATCTGAACGGGGAGGGCCAGCATATCAAGCGAGGATATGATGTCTGTTTCGGCACATCGTGCGACCGCCTCAATGACTGTGTGCTTAACATTGTATGCCACTGAGATGTTTGCATCAGACAGGTATTGCAACGCCACGCCTGATATGCTTTTCTCAACGAGAAGGACCTGAGGGCGAAGATTCGTGATTCTTTGTACCACAACACGTAGAAACTCTTTTTCTTGCTCGATGACGGGCTGCAGGCTCATAAAATGCTGTTGGTGACGCTGATACTCGATGGCGAATGTCACAAGCATGACACGAGGATTAGATATCCTGCGTGGCATGCTCTTCAATGCCAAGTTCTTAGTAAAGACCACACCTGAGATGTAGGCTGTATCGCCAGGCTTGCCTCCCGGAATCCTTTTCAGCTTGACATAATGCCGGATATCCATGTCTTCGCCTTTCGCAACGTCAGGGTCCACATCGTCCGTTGCCCGCAAAAGAATAGGAACCAAAGCCTTCTGCCATGCTGGTGGATTGGAGATCTTTGCATCATCCAGTAATTGATGAAGAAGCTTATCAACATGCCTCAAACTCGATGAGTTAAGCTCAACTTTGGGGGCTTTCTTGTGCTGCAAAGAATCACTTCTAGTGATCTGGGTCCCACTGTGATGAGGCGTGTCCAACGCAAAGAGCATTTCAGATGACTGGGATGGCCCCTTGTACACACCAGAGTATACACCGGACTTGGGGCGCGGCGATGGCAAGTGATGCATACTGCCAACATTGCTAGTGTTCCGTCGCCTTGGTGGTCGTCGATATGCCCCAAGGCTGCCCGGGAGCTCATCAATACCACTTCTGTTTGAGAAGCTCATGCCGCTAATGCTCTTTTCGCCTGCCCTATGGCGATATTTCCTATTAGCATTGACGTAAGGCGAGAGTTCTGACTTGTCATCGCCGAGGCTTCCAGGTTGCAAGTCGCCTGTCATTGTCGCAAAAAGACTCATCTGTTCGTCTTCACTAGATTCGTCGGACATGTAGTCAGCTAGCTCCGGATCGATGATGTTATCGTCGTGGAAAGCTGGGAACTTTGGCTTCTTAGCACTCTCATCGTCAGCCACACGTCGAAATGGTGCTGTCTCCTGCGGTACAGGCTTGAAACGATTCAGGAATCCGGCATGCTTGGAATGGTGTCTCTTATGACCAGCGGATGAGTGTGGCCTCGCGCTAAGAGATTTGAGCGACCGTGACGAACCAGGCCTACTCAACTGGGGGGCATCTATCTCCAAGATAGCTGCAGCGCGAGACTCGCCAAGGCGACGTGTTGCTGGTATGGCCATCATGGGTGTTGTTACAGGCCTGGACACTGGCCTCGAGTCCTCCGATCCTTCTGAGGCGACCCCGGACTCGTTATCCCGCGGCCTAGATTGGCTGGCATTACTGGGAGACTTTCCGTGGTTTGAGCCAAAGAATCTTGGCATAAATGATTGCTCGTCTCCAGAATCATCCGAGCCACTGCCGTCAAATCGCCTGGTGATGACCTCAAGACATCTTTTGCAAACGCGCAATGAGCCCTGCACACCAAACTTCTCTCCTGATATAACTGTAGTACATTTTGAATCGAAGATGCAGCCACAAGTTCGGCAGTGATGTTTGCGTCTGAATGCACTGAATGGCGTCTGGCAAAGGAAACACTCTTTGACAGTGTCATCTTTCATCCAGAACTCCTTACTCAAAACCTGTTTGCGCATACGGTTGAGCTGAGCGCTGACCTGCTCCGAAGCCTCTTCACTGCTTGTTACAGTGCCGGGTATTCTGAAATCTCCAGACGCCATCTTCTGTTGTTTAGGGTTATGAGAAAAAGAATCGTGGCATACTGAATCATGGGCAGAAGTGCTGACGTGGCTAGGCTCTGCGGTGCCCCTGTCCAATGAGGAATCTCTTGAATTCTGCCCACCAGGAGATTTTGAACGGCTGATTCTGTCAATAACAGCGGGCTTTCTTCTTACACTATCGGGTGATAGTAAAGATGAAGTGACAGAAGGGCTGCGAAGGCTTCGGGTCTGCAATGTCTGTAGCGAGGGTGTACGATGATGGTGCGCGCTCCTAGGACTCGTCGGGCTCTTGATGCTCTCGTCTATGCTTGAAGTGTCCTCACGTTTCGACCTCGGTGGAAGTTTACCATCCTTCATATCAAATAGACTAGCTGAGGATTCGGCTGTTGTTAGATGAGCCTGCAACTCGGCCCTGCTGCTGATGCTCTTCCGACTCGATCCGACACCACCGCTGTCCTCTGTGCGTAGAGTGGTGTTACTAGGATCCCTATGTACTGTCACAGGAGCAATCGTGGGGTCAGCGGCAATAGAGCTAGGTGCCTTCTTGGAAAAGCTTTGACGATTCGTGGTGTTGGATGTTTTATTAGACATGAGGCTGATGCTCGACGGCTTGGATGACTGAGGCTGCGGTCGGGGTTCGATGGTGCCACCGGTTACTTGTGCTGAACTTCCATCGTTCGGGAGCACTTGTGAGGACGAGGTGGACATAGAGGCACCGGTGTCGGCTCGGTTCAGCGAGCTAATGGAAGCTTTCGAGCCATGATTCGCCGTGATCGAGGTTCGTTTCGAAGACGGCTCTGATCTCTCGGCTCCTGGGAATCCTTCTTGGGGCGACTTTGGAGAACCTCCACCACCCACAGCTTCCCTCAGTCGACTATAAAGACTGCTAAAGCCTTGCTGGACGAGGTCACCCGCTATTCCTTTGTTATCAGAGGTAGGTGCTGCTATCGGTGGCGGCGCAAAGTCGTTAAAAGTGGTGAGAGAATCACACTGGCTTGCAGATGTGTGTATCTTGTCGAGTGTATGGGCAAGTTGCCCCGTTGTGATCGAGTTGATGGAATCGCGGCGGGTTCGGATGGGGGAAGTTTCCGACGCTACAGAGTCGGCTCTTGGCGGCGCCATGTTGACGGCGTAATTATCGTGAGAATCGGCAGGAGTAAAGGTGCACCGATAGAAATCAAAGCGACTTGAGGGGTATAAAAAGTTGGAGTCCGGTATGCGGATAGCTTGGGGTCGTCAACTGAAGGGTCCTAGATGTCTAAGACCCAACGCATGTGACGCTGGTCCGCTTCAGGACGCTCAAACAAACGCAACGACCACGGATCGAATGTGAGATATCAACAGCATGGTGAGGTCGCAGCTGTTTAAGGCAAATAATCAGACAAGCAGGTCGTATGTGGATAGATGGGGAAGCGGCGAGAGGAGAAGGTCGATCTTCAGGGTTCGCTGATCGGTGAAGGTTGACAACAGACAAGACTGCACAAAAAGGTCGGGGTCTTGATCAAGACGGGATGGCGCAGGCTAATTCAGACGTTAAAGGCGAATAAGGCAAGAGACAGCAAGCAATATGACGAAAGGGTATCGGCAGGGTGTTGCGGCGCAGAAGAAGATGCCGGCCCGCACAGCTAATCACAGTTGTGCGTCGTCAAAGTCCAAGGTCGAGAACAACCTTTGGGCATCTGAGCTGGATGTAGGATGCGTGATGGCGTCAGACCCTTGCAAGTCAGCGCTCGGGAGCGGGACAGTTTGTTAACGACAGGGGGGTAGCTGGTACATGTCTAACATTTTTCACTGTCGATAGAGGCAGATAATGTTAGCACCACAGTCGGTATGATCAGTAAGGCTTGTGAGAGCTGTCATTATAAAAGTGAATATTTCTCGTCTAGACCATTCTCTAATATCGCGACAACGTTTATCGCCTTCATGCTGAGCTGGTACAGTGCAGCTGAAGTTACACCCAGACAAGCAGCCCAGTAGAGTCTGCACATGCAAAGTCTTGCAGAATAAAAACTCAAAAGTACCGACGACTTGGCGCTGATCGAGCACGAGCCATCTCCCGAGTACAGGCTACCACACCCTACAAAAAGGACCCCGCAGATTTCTACGCGGCCCAAAATTACCCGTCGCGTCGCGCTACAATTCGATTCTATTCGCTATATCCATCACTTCACTCGATCGTCACTACATCAAATTCCACTTTGCAACGACATCTCTGCATCTGCACAATAACCAGCTGCGTACGCATTTCGCAGAACCCCCAAAGCCGATCCTCGTGTTCCATCCACCGATCCATTTGCCCCGTCGCACAACGCCAGTATCGAGCACCACCACTACTACAACCCATGTAACCTCCATCGTGACTGGTGCAGGACAGTCTCACGGTCCAATGTCTCCCGCTTCGTCCCCTTCGCGGGACGTCACGGAGCTTCTTTCCCGGCGTCGCGGCATAAACATTCCCTCCGATCAAAAGAGTTTGCTAGAGAAACAAGATTCTTGGGCAGTGGACTTGCAAAACCAGCGTCACGGGCTGGTGAATATTCCTGGCAGCGTTTTGGAAGGTGCAAAAGCAGCATATCTTGCCCAGAAGAAGAGATCGCAGCAGCAAACACCGCAAGGTAAAAAACGAGGTGCCAGTCCTGGTCCATCAAAGAACAGCAACCACAAGCGCATGCGGAACGGAGATGGAAATCCAAGCGTTTCAGGGTCGAATTTTGACAAACCACCACAATCCTCTCCCGAAAGATCGATACCTTGGAGCCCAAGCCCTTCCCGCGATCAGAACAAGGAAGCAAACTCCATAAAAGTAGCTATCAGCCCAACTACGCAGTCATCAATCGCACACGAAACGTCCAAAACGACCACTGTAGGCCCACCACCGCGAACCTTAAGACCGATGCTCGAAGACCCACCGCTGTCCGACGAATCTGAAGATGACATGGAAACGAGAATCCCAGACGCCCAACCTCTCCGCAACGTCCCAATCAACCGAATAGCCGTTCGTTCTCATCCATCGCAACCGACTACGCAATCTACAGGTCCTATGGTTACACCTCCATGCGCGCAGCCGAGCAATCCCACGCAATCTATTATACCCGAAACCGTCATGGCAAACAGAGCACCCTCAAAGGCGAATGGAAGTCCAGGGAAAGGGAGACCTCGGATTGTGTTCAAACCTATCGACGTTGACGATGTTGGCAGAAAAAGGAAGAGAAGTCATCCTGAGAAGGAACGCCTCGCACCGACGATAATGCCTCCAGTAATTGATAGTTCGATGCCCTCTTCCGAATCTTGCATTCCCAACACATACTGTGTGCCCACGACCCAGGGATCTATCAGGGAGTCCATCGAGGGAAATGAGGAAGATGACGAAGACGAAAGCAATGAACAAATCGAGGAGATAATACCTTCAACCAACGATGAAGAGCGTCCTGTGAAGCGAGCCCCCAACCGTCGTCCAGCCTCCGCCATTAAGCCCAAGCCTGTTCCTGAGATTAGGAACATTGCGAATCAAAACGGGCTAACTGTGCAACAAGTCAAACAACATCGGGTCCAACCACAGGCACAAGAGAAGCAGGTGCAGCAACACCCCCAAAGACAAACAGCCCAGAAACCGACCACTCCACAGACGGGACCACAAGAACAAACCGCATCAACCAATTCTCGCAAGCTTTTGGAAAGCAATGAGATGGTCAGGAGATCGCAATTGCCTGTACCACCGCGCATAGCGCCGGGTACCCCTCATGAGCCGTTCGACACCTTTGTACAACATTATCCTGGATACGCAAGTGGCAATGATGGTCAGACAGCACCAGGCACCAAGCTATCTTTCATTGAAGCGTGCCTATACTTGAACTACCTTCGTCCAAAAAGTCTGCTTCGAGACTGTTTGTATGACGAATTTATCCGAGCCTTCCCCTATTTTAAGGAATACGTGGATCGCGCCGGGAGATCAGCCATGGTTGCTATCAAATGGTTCAACAAGCAGAAAGGCCCCCCACTGTTCAACAAATACCTAGTAAACAGGGGTAACCTTAGTCACATCCTGAGGTCATGCCCGGAAGAGTTCAACGAAGCGAACCAAAAGATTTACAAAAGGAAGGATGATGACGAACTCAGTATTTATACAAGTTCAAATGATGAGGGTGGTTCGAGCGAAGAGGAAAATCTATCCAGTCCCGTATCGAGGAGGTCGAGCCGAAAGGATCTCTTGAGCTCGGTAACAAAGAAGACGAACAGAAAGACCGCGGATGACTTGCAGCCGGTTGAAACGATTGAGAGTGACACGGACATGGAAATCACGGAGATGCTTCCGGTCGTTAAAGCAAATCCTGTGAGGAAATCGTCTGGGGCTTCAGTCAAGAGAGCGGAGCATGATACAAGATCTAATCCCACATCTGCAGTGAGTCAGAAAACAAGGCCAGCGCCACCTTTGTCCTCCAAGGCACGTAGGACCACGTTTCCCGCGCAACCTGAGTCTTCACGAGCTCAAGATATCATGACTCAAGCACCTCCTCCACCTTCTCCCAAGATATCAGACACATCAATGCTGCCACCCTCGAGTGCGCCTAATTCTACGTCGGGGTGGAAAGCCCCTCGGCCCTCACAGTATTTGGAGACGCTCGTCAAAGAGGGGAAGAAGGGACGACCCGGCTTCCATTATGGCCCCAGCTCGAGTAACAGATTCAGTTCGAGTAACCAAGTCACTTCGTCGCCGGTGCTTCTTGATGAGAAAAGACGCGACAGACTTCGAGCACATTTCAGAAAGAGTTTATCAGCGCAGAAAGCCAAGAATGGCACAACACAAAACGCTAGGAGTAGCAGCGGTCAGACAAGATGATCTGTTAATCCGGGGATTACTGTATTTTAGTCAGGAGTAAGATGTCGGTGGGGATTGGAGGACAGGCGTCGGTTGTTTTCTTGATCAATATAGATACCCCAAAAGTTGCTGCTGGCTGGTTGTCAGCGGCCATCAGCAAAAGTTGTCACGAAGACATGTATTAGTAAAAGGGAAAACTGGAAAAGGATTCATAGCATAAAAGAGGAAATGGAATCAATTTCGGTGGCGGAAAGAACTGTCTATTGTGCGTGGGCAACATTTTCTATGGTAAGCTAGCTGGTTCGCGAGAACCTGAACCTGGCCTAATTAAAGGACTGACAGCATGGCGATGATGCAGAAGATCAAGACCTGTAAGAGAAGAGAGCTTCCGAGGTCCCAGGTCCCTTTGTCCTTCTCTTCCTCCCAGTTTCCGATCATTCCGTAAAAGAAAATTATTCTCCGCTTATACTGCCAGTCGTAGTCGTCTCAGTTCCACGGGGGGTATCATGCAATTTTTCTTTTCTTGAGGTTTCCAATCTTTCAAAATATCTCGCTCCGTGGACACGACTGCTCGCTGCCCATCATCATCATTCGACGTAGATCATATGCGCCTTTAATTCCTTTTCTGCTAGCCCCAATCCAATATATATTGTTTTGTTTTTTGGTTTTGCTGAGAAATTGAAAAATCCGGGTTTGGTGTTCCATTTTATATGTCGTCATTCCTGGTCATTAGCGGTCATTATAGTTGTGCTTTCTTTTTTTCTTCGTGAGAAGATAATCTCTCTTTTCCGTCGCGGTGTTCTTGCTGGTTTTGCTGATTTTACTGCTGGTCTGCTTCAGCGGCGGCGCGGGCGGCGGCTTCGGCTTCCTTCTTCTTCCTTTGGCGAGCTTCCTCCTCGGGAGTCATGGTGCGCAGCTGGAGAGCGTGGATTCCGTTCTCCTGGGCCATCTCGTCGCGGAGAAGAGCGTAGACCATGCGGTGACGGGCGGGCTGCATCTTGGAGTTGAAGGCATCTGAGGTGATGACCACGCTGATTTGTCACATGTCAGTTTGTTTGATCTCATGTCATGCAGAAATATGTATGTGTATGGATGACAAGAGTGTCACGCGGGAAGGAATGAGATGAGATGAGATGAGATGAGATGAAGTGAGATATCATGATATGATGATTTCAAAGGCGAAATCTCAAGTTTCACGACTTCGCTTGAATCGTTACAAAGAGCGCAATTCTTACCGAAAGTGTGTCTCGCTAGAGGTGGTGTGTTCCATGGCCTTGTGGTGAGAGTGCAGGTGAGAGTCGTTGTAAATCTCCAAGGTCTGGGGAGTGAAAGCAGCCGTGATCTGTAGTTTGTTAATATCATATCCCCCCAAATTTGAGAATGAATCGTATATTCGTACCTTGGCGCGAATAGTATCCTCAACGGGGGTGGTGGAACTCATGGTTGAGAACTGTCGGGGGAGGCTTGAGAAGCCGAGTGCGTATCGTCGATACATTGAAAGAGGAGAGTTTTGAAAGCGGCGCGGTAAAGTCCCAAGACAAATTTGTACAGAGGTAGGTCGACTGTGGATCTTCAAAGTCGACACAAGCAATTGCGAATTCCCCCGGTTTTTAAGAGCTGAGAATTTGCAGGCGATTTAAATTGAGAGGATCTTTTATCCTTTTGAACTTGATTATTCCTCCCCAGAGTGGAGCGGTAATAGATCGACAGGGCGAGTTTTATGGTGGGAGCGAAGGCAGGTTTTTTGTGGTGAAGAGAGTTTCCGACTTTTTGAGTTTATGTTGTCGGTCTACAGCTACTCCAAGTGACGTGATACCGAGTCGAGAGTTTGGGTGGAAAGTCGGAGGAGGAAGAGGAGGAAGTGAAAGTGGAATTTAAAGGAAATCGGGATAGAGAAGATACAAGCGGTTTTAATATAAGTCAATGCTTGTCATGGGGAGGGAGGTGTATGAATAGGAGTGCAGTACTATTATAAGCTACAAAGTAAGGTAAAGGTAAGGTACATTGACATTGACATTGCGGTAAAGTAGGTAGTATGAAGTGGCGGAACACGTTCATTGACCAAAAGTAAAGGTTAAGGATAACACGGTCCAATCCAGTTTCAGTGACAGTGAGTGACTGATTTGTGCAATTGACAACTCAGGAGCCCGTTCTCCGTTTTGGTATCAAGTCGGTGAGGGAACAGGAACCTAAAGGTAAGAGAACGAGGCAGGCAGGCAAGGCAAGGCAAGGCAAGGTAAAGAAGCAAAGACAAAGCAAGCCACCTAGACAGACATTACACGCATACCGACAGATAGTCTAATGTACAGTACAACTGCTACGGTACAGTAATTCATGAATCTCAATATGTACATTACCTACATGCACTGCACTGCACTCTATTGTACCTAGCTGAAGTACTATACTATACTATACACCCTCCCTTTCATCTGCAGACGGTTCGTCGCAAAGCTTCTATCCATCCTTCCATTACCCATCCCAGCCACCGTCCAAGCTCCCTCTCTCCTATCTAACTTGACTGGATATTCCAAAAGCGCGGGGTGGTTTACCGTCTTTCCAACAGCCAAAGTGGCGGACAAGTTTTCAGATCCATCACAGTGGAAAACAAATCACACCCCCTGAACCTGGACTCTCCTTTTAGCAAATGATCAGCCGCCAATCTGCGTCTCAGTCCAGACGGTTGGGTCGGACGTCGGATGGCCCTGACCGCCTGCGGCTTGGAGAGCGGTGAAGCCAGGAACAAGGGTTGATGGAAGTTTTTTTTTTTCTTTTCTTTGTTGTTCGTACCCTGGTAGATGTACATACGTTACGATTCACGAGGAGAGAAGTGTTACTCACATAATTACAGACAGACACCGTCAGTTTGGAAAAGGGCCGTCGATAACCCAATATCGCTAGTTCTATATACCCCCCAAGCTGCAGACTTGACAGCACTGTAGGTATCCATAAGGTAGACCCAGTGGAGACCCTCTTCGACTCCCAAAGCTGGAGCTTTCTGTAGGTAAGGTACCGGCCCAAGCAGGCGGGATCTGGTGTGAGAAAAGTGACGGTACTGAAGCGGTCTCGAAGACTGCATTACCGTCTGGGGGGCGTCTTGTCAAGACTGCATGGCATTGTAACCCACCCACGTATTCGTTTCGTTTTCTCTTTTCTTTCCTTTTTCTTTTTTCTCTTTTGCTATTTGTGCGTTGTTGTTTGGATGCCAGCGGTTCAAACATTAGAGAGACAAGGTCTTGCTTGACCTAGTACCTATCCCAAGACTCAACGGTTGAGGTGTACATGTACATGTACCCAGAAAGTTCAAGTCGTGCAACTCTGTAAACGCACTATTACGTGCAACCAAACCGTGAATACAATATGTACAGTTACTTTGTGTTGCATTGCAGGCCACACACAGTCGAACGGTTCCTCAAGCCTTCCCTCCCCCCAGCTAAAACAGCCAGACACGCGGACGCATGGCTAGCTGCCGGGGGTGCTGGTCTCATCCTTTAAACGAAGCAGCTCTCATTGGCTTTGTTTTTTTATATTCGCGACACACTAACTTTGACCTCCTCTCGTGGTTTTGCGGCTTCGAGGAAACATGGTACGTACCCTCCGGGGAAAGCTGCCGTCCGTCCCCGGAACCGTGAGCCGAAGTCGAGCTTCGACGTCAACGGGAGGGAAAAAAAGAAAAAAACAGAGTCCACTCGTTCGCTCTAGTTTAGTTAGACGTTAGACGTTAGAGCTTTCTGAAGCTTCACCTTAAACTCCATCACCAAAAACCGTTCAGCTTATGTTCATGCGCTTGCGGATCATCAAACATATTCCCCTCTTTTCTCTCTCCCCTCGACTAACCGTAGATCCTGCGTTCTTCGGCAAATGAGCCGGTGAACCTGTCGTAGCATCGAGCTGAAGCTTCGGATTGGCCTGATCTCGTTGATACCTACCATACCTACTTTCACATCCTTGTAACCCCCGGCCTCAACGTTCGTTCGTCATGTCACTCCCACTCTTCCGCTCTCTCGTCGGCCGGCGCAATGCAACCTCCGCTTCCTTCATCAGCCTCCGTCCCGCTGCGCGAATGATCTCCACGCTACCGCGTTTACCGCTCTTCGAGGCCGTCTCTAAGCATGACCCGGAGTCCAAGGCTGTCGTCCATTCTCTCTCTGGTCGCACCTTCAAGTATGGAGAGCTTCTTGGTGATGTGAGTCGCGCAAGGGATCGGCTTGCTGAAGCTGCTGGTCGTAAGGACCTCAATGGCGAGCGCATTGCTTTCCTAGTGGAAAATAGCTATGATTACGTAGGTGAGCTTAATGCATGGCCTATTTGATGTGACAGTGATATTGATACATGTCCGTATAGTGACGCTTCTGGCCGCAATGGCTGCGCGTTCCATCGCTGTGCCTCTATCTCCTGCGTTCCCTGCGCCAGAGCTACAATACATCCTTAACCAGAGCGAAGCTTCGTTGCTGGTCTCTTCGTCCAAGTTCGCATCCAAAGCTAAAGAGGTTCTTGCGACCGAGCTAAACACCAAGCCGGCGCATCTCGAGCTTCAAAAGCACCAAGGTGGGGGTAATCATGAAAAGGTTGAACTAGGTGACGCCGATCCAGGCGAAGCTGGTATGATGCTATATACTTCAGGCACAACCAACAAACCAGTAAGTCATCACGTAGTAATCACAAAGCCGGCATATGCTAAAGCTTCTCTTAGAAAGGAGTCCTACTGCCTCAAGCTGTCTTGACAGCCCAGTCTCGTTCTCTTGCTGAAGCTTGGAACTACTCGCCTTCTGATCATCTCCTCCATGTCCTTCCCCTTCACCACATCCACGGCACAGTGAATGCCATCCTCACACCTCTGCTCGCCGGCTCGACGATCGAGTTCATGTTCCCCTTCAACGCCGATGCCGTGTGGAAGCGCTTCTCAGCTCCCTTCCTCGCCAACGACACATCCATACCCAAGGAGAAAATCACATTCTTCACAGTCGTTCCCACCGTCTACAGCAAACTCCTCTCTTCGCACAAGAATCTTTCCCCAGACATGCAAGAAGCTACTCGCAAGGCCATCTCACCCGAGAACATGCGCCTCTCCATCTCTGGCTCCGCCGCTCTCCCAACACCTATCAAGACTGCTTGGAAAGATCTCAGTCACGGCAACGTTCTCCTCGAGCGTTACGGTATGACCGAGGTTGGCATGGCGTTGAGTTGCGGACTCGACTTCTCAGATCGTGTAGACGCCAGCGTTGGTTGGCCACTACCATCTGTCGAAGCCCGTTTAGTCGATGTTGACACCAACGATGTGATCAAGGAAGGCGAAGAAGTCGATGCGCAGGGCCGCGAGCGCTCAGGAGAAATCCAGCTCCGTGGTCCAACCATCTTCCGCGAATACTGGCGCAACCCATCCGCAACGGCGAGTGAGTTCGTCGAGGGTGAAGATGGTAAAGGCAAATGGTTCAAGACAGGCGACGTTGCAGTCCGTCGACCAGTTCCCTCCGCCAATGCTTCCCAGTCCTGGACCAATGGTCCCCTTTACTTCATCCAAGGTCGCAAATCCGCCGATATCATCAAGACAGGCGGTGAAAAGGTGAGCGCTTTGGAAGTTGAGCGTGAACTACTGTCTCTGCCTCAAGTCTCCGAGGCGGCCGTCGTCGCTGTGCCTAGTGGGCAATGGGGTCATAAGGTCGGTGCTGTGCTGGTTCTTGAGAACGACGTCAAGAAGTGGTCAGCACTCGATATGCGTCGAGCTCTCAAAGACCGTTTGGCGAACTACAAGATTCCACAGGTGATGAAACTCGTGGATCAAATTCCCCGAAATGCCATGGGCAAGATCAACAAGAAGCAGTTGGTCAAGAGCATCTTCCCTGACGAGACAAGCGGTGATGAAAGCTAAAATAAATAACTGTATAATTTTGTAATCACTGTATTCTCAGCAAGATGTGGCCAAATAATTAAGCAAAGTGATAGCATTTGATACTGGCTATCGAAATTTTGTGTGAAGCTATCAGATTTGGTCGATCAAAAGTACAAATCTATTTTTCTCCCCTCTTTGGTGGCTGACTTTTCATACTTCGTGATACCACTAGAGAAACAGCCCCTCCTAAGCAACGCCGGTATAATATTGAACCAAATGAAATCAAGGATAGGCATGGCCGATTCGGAATCATCCTCGCCATTGTCCAGGCCGGCAGCTTCCCTGCCCTGCCGCTTCATCATCAACCACTCGTCGACCTCTGGTAAATCGCCGAGTGAGCGGCGTCAAGTTCAGAAACGTGAAATGGTCATTATCGGATATCGTGCTAAATCAACGTCGTGCCCTCGCGTAACTAGTCGCACATTCTTAAACAACGTGCTTGGCCTTGGCCCTTGTGCTTCCAGAGTGAGCACTGTCGGTGTGACCAGAGAACTCAACCTGCTCAGTAGCTGGCAGCTCGAGGACCTCCTTGAAGCGGCGTCCAATAGACAGGAGAATGTCCTTACCCTTCTCGGAGCTACGTCCCTTTCCGCCAGCAACATCGCCATCACCTCGGCCGGGAATGCTCTTTCCGATGGTGCGAGTCCAGACACCAACACGGAAGAAAGCCTTACGGACGTTGACGACAACGCCCATGACCTCGCCATCGTCCTCGTTCTCAAGGGTCTCGCCAATGGCGCCCATCATAACCTGGAGCCAAAGACGGTCGATGTCGACATTGCGCTTGTCCTTGTACTGGTAAGACCACTTGCCACCGTGCTTGTTCTGGGGGTCCTCCCACTCGGGGCGGACACCCTCCTTGAAGAGATGGTAGTCGGACTTGAGAGAAAGCTCGGATACAGGGGCGACGTTGTTCTGGTAATGTTAGAATCGTTATCGAGAAGGGCCATGTTTTCGACTTACATAGACACCCCAAAACTCTTCAACAGAGTCGAAGGTGATAACCTCTTTAAGGAGATCGTTCCAGTTGTCACCCTATCGTTAATATTAGTATTTGGATATCGTCATACAAGTACAGTATTTCGCACCTTTCCGCTCGGGGGCTTAGTGAACCAGAGAGTCCACTTGTTCTGGAGAGGGTGCTTGACGTTGAAGTTGTCCTTGTCGTGAAAAACAGTGACGGGCTTGTCGTCCTTGACGTCGGAAGAATCTTCCTTACCAGCGGGGTCGACGGGGATGGTGGTGAGGTCGACTTGCTCGTCCATCATGGGAGTTTCTGTAGCGGCGGCGGCCATTGTGTCGGTTATTTCTCGTGATCGAGGTGCGAGAAGAAGGGTTTCGCGGATGGAAGATCGCGGGGCAGATTTAGGATGATAGCGGAGGCAAAGGCAAGCGGTGCTGAAGTGGGGCGAGGAGAGATAAAATAGAAAGATTCAAGTAGTTCCTTCTATTTGTAAATTTGTTTGCAACTTTGCACCAGGCAGAAGTCGCGGCAATGCTAACAAGAGGGAAAGAGCCTAGAAGTGACGTTTGACGGAAGGTGCGTATAGATTGTGTGTCGCGAGGCGCAAGGTCAAAAATTCTTGGGTGCTCACCTAAAGTGGTAAAGCAAATGTTCACTTTCCTAAAGGGCTGTTGGTGCCTTGTCCTGTTCCTGTTTGGCCTAACATTTGAGGCTTTAACTTCTATCCCAACCTGCTACTATCTCTAAACGTTTCAGACAAGCGATTCTCTTTCAAACTCCCTTGTAAACCAGGTATTCGCATTGACGAAACAAGGGTCAGTAACAAATATTAATTGAGGCTGAAGTCAAAGTTGAAGCTCCTTGGTTTCAACATGGGAGTTCACGTGCCAAGAAAGATCCTCTGTGTCCCCAATCTGAACCAAACTCCTGGGACTTTGATTTCGTGACCGGTCCCTTTCATGTCAATTCTTTGATATCCACTAATAGGAGTTTTTGTGCCAAGGCACAGAGGACAAACTGAAAACACAAGGGGTTTTCTTTCTCCTGATTTCATCCGCTTTGTCCAGGCTTCAAACACACGTGCAATACAGACAGTATATCCACAAATAGAGTTACAAACCTGACGGTTAGCTAGCGTCAAATCGGGCCTCTACAGACTACAAAATTCAATGCAACTTAACTGCATATGACGCAGTATTGTCAGTCACGCGGATATCTAATTCGGAGGTAGCACGAATTATACGCGTTTATTTACTCTTGGAAGTGAGCGTATTTTGGGTTGTGATTCCGAAGCGCACAACTGCCAAGGTGCTGTGCCCATTTGCATCCAATCTCGAACATGGCAATGCGCTGTCATCTGAGTAATTGTTCAAGTCATGACTACAACTCTGTAGCCCCAATTACTCCACTTGCAAACAGTTGAATGCTTCTGCAACACTTGAGTCGCTCATACCTCACACCATTTCTCATGCAGGCTGAATCTAGACATTCCTCAAGCGCCGGTACATCGCACCGACGGCTACAGCCAAAGGAAGTCAGAGCTTACACCTGAGCTAAATCAAGGGACAAAGGGAACAGCACAATGATTAACCCAAATTATACCTACAAATGGCAAAAGCGGTTTCACATAATTCCTTTCGACCAGTCAGCTGCTTCCTCCTGACCAACTTGTGCCAACTTCAACATTGCTGCGTCACTTCTCCCTTGGACGAGGCGTCCAAGCCATCGATTAAGCCTCAACGATCGCCCACCATGAACCACCTTCACCATTCACAGACAAGCTTGGTCTACCAGGGGCGGGATTTAACGTGAACTCTGCTTGCCTCTATTGGTTTTTTGTAAACATCACTCGTCCCACAAAGAGAGTGACAACTGGTGCACACCCGCTTCATTACGTTTTCTACACCATAATCTTGTCCCAATGATCACCAAAGTCCCAGCGCTAGCTTCTCATGCAGGAGCTTCAGGCACTGGCTGGCCAGTCTGGAATGCGAACGCGTCTCACAGTCACGATTTCCATCCCACCATCTGTCTCTTGAGCCCCTCATTCATGAGCCATCATCATCCGAGACCTGTGCGATTAATCGTGAGCTGACCAGGGTGGGCATGCCGATGCTTTTCGTCCCATATCGACCTAACTACTCCATTCTCCATATATAGAACAAGTTATAATAAGGCCCATCTCCCCGTAAGACAAAGAAGCTTCCCTCGCAAGCACACCATCTTGAACTACCTCTTTGTTACCTATACCAAAGCTCTCTTCACTTTACTACTAAATCACCTCTCATCATGGAGCCTGAGACTCGAGCCACTTCCTTTGAGAAGGATGCCCCCAAGACAAAGGACAATGCCCCCAAGGGCAAGACCAGGAGCAATTCACTCTTCTCCATCAGCTCTGGCTTCACTTTCTTTGCTCTTCCTGGAGGAACTAGCTCGTCGTCCTTCAGGTCATCCTCTTTCCGATAAATACCCAACACCAACTCTTATTAAATTCTATGTCCTTCGTTTATACCAAGTCATTTTGTTTAATTGTTCTTTTACGCCCAATCTGCTGGCCCAGCTGCGTTTTATATCCAACGACATATTTGATACGAGTCGTTTTCTTTTTGTTCTACCTCGCATATCAGAATGAAGGAGTTACGGTCTTTCCAGCCAAATCGTCGCAGTCTTGACTTTAAAACACTTGATACAGACTTTGCAGACGAATTTTACGAAATTATATTTAACAACCTCTATGTCGAGATCTTCGCCGTCGCTCATTCAGCCTTTCATCCTGGGGACATTTCTAAGCCACCTCGGACTTCTCTTTGGTTGAGAGAGTACCCGGAGGAATTCCTCAACTATGTCGAGCTTGTGGCTTACCCTGATGCACGCGCAGGGGCATGGGGTAGACTTCTCAGTGATGGAAACGAGAGAGTCAACCTAATTATGGCCATCATTTACCGGGTACTTGACAAGAAAGTATTCTCGCCGTTGCTATTTGGAGCTAGTTCGGGGCATGATGAAGCACTAAAGAAGATCGATACTGCGCTCATCAATGTAGAAGGTATGTAAGGTAACACAGCATTGGTCTAACACCAAGCTGACATTAATACAGGATTTCAACGAAGTAGCCTTCGCTCCCATACCACCCGAACATGGCTTCGAACGTCCAAAGGAGAACCTCCTCGATTTTGGGAAGAGGTTGACAAGTTGTGCACCCAGACGATGGCCATGTTACTTCCCTTCTTCACCTACGTGAAAGGGGCCACCAACTCCGACTCTATCCCCTCATCAGAGCTGTACCAGCTGTACCAAGCACTGCACGATGTGATTGCATTTGCCGGCTGGGCCAATGTATGCATACGCATGTCGCCCGCTATCATCTCAATGGACTGGACACGTCCTGGAGAACCGTTCTCAATGGACCTCGTCAACAACTGTCACGAGGCATACGAAGCCTCAAAGAGAGCAGCGCATGATTACCATGCGCGTCTCGGCAACTTCAGTTCCCACGACAAGACTTTTGCGTCACCTGCCAGAGTCAAGATCTCAGTGACACCTCGCATCGTTCGTCACAAGCCGAACCCAAAGTCAATGACAACCCAGGGTGTCAATTCTTACACGCTTATGGAACCTCACGTAGTATACTACGAAGGATTCTACAATACGATGGATGAGAGTAGAGCGTTCATTAGTCTTCATGACTACATCCAGATGCTGCGGGATCGGAACTGCGTCCCACGTTATACTGCTGTGTCTATCATTGCCGTTGTGTTGTTTTTCCTCTTTACTTGGTTGGTCTGGTATTCTTCCTTGGTTGGACAAGTATGGCAGATGGTGCAGGGTGTGGTACAGTCGGGACAAGACAAGGGGCCTTGGGTGATGGAGGACGTCACAGACACTACACTCACTCGCACTCCTACGATGTCTGGTTAGATATGGAAGGATGTGTTGAGTGTAAGCCACTATGACCGTGGCTTCAACAAAGTAAACTCTATCAATATGAACATAAACCTTGAAGGAGTCATTTCGCAAGCTTTGTGTTTAAATTGATAGAGTTTATTTTGTTTGTCACAGTTATAGTGGCTCAATTTGTCAACAGTGTCTGGTGTTCAGTTTGTTTCGATGTTTCGAGTCATAGTTTAACCCAAGTTAAAGCAGTACGCATCACCTACTGAAATATAACGAATACACCATCAAACATTATGGCAACCAGTGATGATCGTCATCAACTTGTAAGAGTGCAACTCCAGATATGTGACTATTGGAACTATTACAAAACTGGTTGTACGTACGAAGAAATCCAAGACCGATCCGAAATAGCATAACTAACTAACAAGCTCGTCTTTTATGCCCCCAATATCGTAGCTTTTGATGTCTTGAGGCGATTCTGCAGGGTAAGTTCCCGGCTGCTCACCACCCTGCCGAGCGGATCATAGGTGCAATCAGCAGACGGGTCAACATCGGCGAATCACCGCCACAGTTGATCGGCTTCCATAGCTCAGTTGGTTAGAGCGTCGTACTAATACTTCACACCGAGTATCCGGTAATGCGAAGGTCTCAGGTTCAAGCCCTGGTGGGAGCATCGCTCCAGCGCCGTTATCAACTTCTCTTTTTGTCGATTCTACAGCATTTCAATGCGCTGCAAATCGATCTTTTTGCTCAGTTATCTACGTACTGTGGCGCTGGAGCGTTGAAAGTTGGTCTGTGGAAGGAAGGAAGTCGTTGCGAGGAAACGGCATGAGACGATTGGCGAAAAGTGGGACCGATCTTGATCAGATAAGATTAAGTGAATTTATGTCAGAGAACGTAAACGTCAAAACATACGAGACGAATCGACGTGAAGACCTTATGCAGGTATAGACTATTGGGATGTTTGCTTTCGTCGACTTCATCGTTAGAGAACAGTCTCTCTACTGCCTTACCAATTGGTTTGGTAGAGTGACTCTCAACAACTATCGCTGGGCTCATCTTCATCCACAACACCACAAATATCTCAAAGCTGAGATGAAGATGAACCGACTAAAGCACTTTTTTCTTCTCTAGACTTGTTCAAACTCATATAGTTTGCGGGAATTCTCTTCATTTCGTACTGTCACAGGGAACGAGATATATGCGAACCATCAGCCCATATTGATGGTTTCTCTGGGTCTTCCTCTTCATGACTGGGCTATAGGCGAGAAGGTCCCCGATCATTGAGTCGCAGTGCATTGGAGTTACGGGCCTCATATTCTTAAGCATGACGTTGAAAGCGGCTCGCTTCCTCTTGACTGACTCGTGTGATTGACACCCGGTAGCATGGAGGCATGCGAGGAATAGTGGACTTGATCAGATCTGTGGACTCCGCCAACATGTAATGACCGACCATTTCAATTCTAGGTACGATTCGTACTCTTAAGCTTTTACGTTGACGCTCCTCTCAGTAAGAAAAGGATGGCTATAGCAGCCTGTCATGAATTATTATACTATCTCTGACGCTAGATGCAGCAGGAACATATCACTCGATTCCTCTTCCCACACATCCAACATCTAGTACAGCCCGAGTTCTTCTCTCGGTATATTGTTTCCAAATTAAGAAGAGACAAGAAGAGCTAACGATGAATAAGGATGGAAGGCTTGGATCTAAGCATGTAAAGTAAGAACGTGGCTGCTTATTATCTCAGACTCGTCAGATCTGTTAAGCCAAAAAACCTATTAATAGCAGGCTGATGAACGTCCGTGGTGCAGAGACAAAGCTGCAGAGGTCAAGCTGCAGCATCGCAAACTAAAACATAACCAACCACCGAGCTGACTGGGATAACACCATGACTCTGATGAAACAGTCGAACCGGAGAATACGAGAAATCCACGATGTACCTTGCAGAAGCAATCGCGATCCCATCAATCAGCTGTTGGAAACGGGTAACGACGTGCAGTAACTAACTGCCGCGTGGCTTTAATTGGGAGAGGCTGGACAAGATGTTAGAACCCGAGGATCAGCTTGTGCTACTGTACTCGATTAATTAGGGCTTGGCATACTCAAGCGATAATGGAGAGTTTTAAGTGTATGGTGTAATTGTACTCGAAATATTCATCGTTGATTGCGGGAAACCACTGTACAGCTTACAGCAATTCAAAGTTACTCGGGCCATCCCGCGCGCCCGCACGCCAATGGCCTTTCATGTTTAAAACTAAACTTATACGGGGGGTACTGAGATATGACTTCATCTTTTAATCAATTAGTTAAATCAAGATAGAGGTATCTTAAGGTGAAGAAGAAATAACCGAACCAAGTTGAATGTAGTATCAACAATGGATTGTCAAGAACAATGATCAATCGGCCTCCTACCTCCGTCACTTGCAGCCTCCCGATGAGTTTGGTTAGTAGTGTCTTGCTTGTCCGGGCCCGTCCCGTGTCTCCGTTGCCAGCCACCCGCTTTTTTGGGTCTTGTCTTCGGAAGAGCTTCAAGGGTAAGACACGGTGACACCCCGCCCCCAGCCATCCCCAGCCTCAAGACGATGTGAAAACTGTAATTGGCAAGATATATCAAGTTTTGGATCCTTGCTAGTTGCTTCAATTACCCCTATATCATTTCTTCTAATGTGACTTGGCTCGGCGCAAAGGGTATTCTGGGGAGATATCAACTCGGAAGCCTACTTCAGGACGACCGATTCGTGATAACGTCGAGGCTGGGAACTGATGATGAGCATGGGGAAAGCTTAACTACCAGGGTGTAAATAGCTCTTGAATGAGCTTAGAGGCTCATAATCCCTGTACAGCCGCGGCAATTTGGGATTCAAGGCAGACGAGGCCAGTTTCCAGCTTTGGGCTGCAGCTGTTATCGTTCGTATCTCTTCTCTCAACCTCCCACGTTTCTCTCCCTTGATACTCTGGTCCCTGCAGACCGTAAGAAAATTCTTCTTCCACTTGTTCTCTCTTCACCTCCAATTCAGTCCTGCATAGCATAGCATAGCATAGCATCAGGCTAGTCCGGCAGCTCGCAGGAGCCCTAGACAAGAAAAAAGGCCCCGCTAAGCTAACTGGAACTCCATCTTCTGGGCTGGGCTGCCATCCTTCGCTAGCGCCTGATCAACCCAAGCTTCGTTCGCTTCCAAGCCCAAGCACAAGCAAAAAAGAGGTCATCTTTACCCGCCTCCAAACGTGCGATACAACGCCCGATATCTGTCTCTTTTTGCTTGTCATTTTTTCGCCTCTAACGTGTTGGTCCAATCACACCGCACGTTCCTCCAACCGTCAGCCTCAGATGTCTACGCCATACTGGGGCCAATTGCCCGGGCCCAAGGTCTCCCAGGCTGGATATGCGGGCCATACCCGCCGCAGGTCTGAGTCGGACGACTATACCTATAATGCTGACCGTAGATCTTCGCTCGACGCTGCCCCAGTTCGCAAATCGAATCCCAATCGTGTTTCTTCACAAACTCAGGGCACTGAAGCTCTTTCTGAATCTACCTTTAGTCCTTATGATTCTCCTACCGCTTCTAATTTCGCTCCTCAAGGTCTAGCCCCCAGACCATCATCTTACCGCCGAGACATTGCTGCTGGAGAGTCTTCCAAGCCTCGTTACAACAGTCGACAGCAACAAGACTACGGCAACGAGCCATTGTCGCCTCCTCCAACTTCTCCAGAGGCTCCTCGCGGCCCTCCAGTGAGCTACCGCCATCCATACGGTAACGGTGGTTCTTCTTATACCCACACCGCTCCCGACGCATCTGCATCTTACAACCCTAACTCACAAGACGACGATATGGAAGACGAACAGTACCAACAGTCCTCCCAGAGGACTGGAGGTCAGCGATATGATCAAGGCCAAGGAGATTTCTCAAGACGAGGTTCGAGCGCCAGCGCATACGACCAATTGCCTAGGAGACCAACAGGCGGGTCATCAAAACGTCAAAAAGCGTACGCAGACGACCGATCACCCCTCCAAAGGCTAGAGTTGACGCTCGATAGTATGACCAAGGAGGAAAAACGCGCCCGAGTCGAAGCCGCCGAGAAACGCGCCAGAGCCAGACAGGCATTGAAGGCTGGAAAGCAGCCCGCACCCACAGGACCGCAAGTGCAGCAATCCCATGAACGGAAACCCTCTGTCACATATAGTGAGAGGCGTCCCTCAGGTGGTGGGGCTTTCTTTTCAGCTGGACAGCCTGCGGCGCACAGAGATGTGTCCCGAGACTACGCCAAGGAAGCTCAAAGAGAAAGAGAAGCACAGCGCGAAGTTCCACAAGACACCTACCAAGACATTCCACAAAATGCGCCGAGAGAAGAGACTGCTTCTCCATTTGTGTACCAGGAGCTGCCTCCTCAGGTCACTGTGCAAAGAGGTCCTTCTCATCGTCGTCGCAGCTCTGTTGCGCATCGACCAGATGATACAACTTATGGATCAGGCGCAATGCGCCAGCCAGAGGAAGTTGAATCTGCGCCCAGGCACATGGAGCCTCAGTCTGCTATTCCCAGAACTGTCGAGCCAAACTCTGGTATCCCACAGCGCAACTTGAGTTTCCGTGAGCGAGCGGCTCGAGATAACGTACAGCTTCCTGAACAATCCGCGCCTAGATCACAGCCCCAACAGATCCAACCAGTCCAACAGGCCCAACCAGCTCAGCCAGCTCAACCACCTGCGCAAAAAAGTGGTTTCTCTTTAACCAGAAGTGGCAGCAACAAGCTCCAGAAGCCACCCCCAGCTGACCTCTACCCTCGCAGGGTATTATCAGAGAGGCACGCTCCTCACGGACACCCAATTTCAAAATACTGCCACCAGTTTGATGATGATTACTATTATGACGACCAAGATGACCTGCTTCCTACTCGACAGATTCCCCAAGAGCTTCCTACTCGACAGACTACCCAAGAACTTCCTACCCGACAAAACACTCGACAGATTACTCAAGAACTTAATGACCGTTTCACTAAGGAGAAGGAACTTCCTCCTAACCCTCCACAGACCGCAGACACAGGAAGACCCTCGATTGACTATATGCCGACTCGTCAACAGTTCCCTATGCCTGGCGATAACCAGGGCATCAAGCGACGCGTTACTGATCCTGTCCCCAGAGTTCAGTATGCCGATGAGGATGAGTTCATCCCACCGCCTCAACGCAACATGTCCATCGGTACCAGGCTTCTTGGTGGTGGCAGAAAGGATGATTCAACCTTTGCCCAGAACCAGGCGGCTGTCAGCAGAAAAGCTGAGCGAGCAGACAGCTTTTCCTCCGAAAGCTCTGAAGGACACCACGTGTCACGGATGGTTTTCAAGCGTCCTGAAGAGATGGTCCCTGGTGATGGTCTTTACCAGCCACCTCAATGGTTAGACGAGTGGAGGAAGGGAACAACTGGTACCCTTTCTGGAACCTACCTAGAAATTGAGGATGGTCCCATTCCCATTCCCATTGCTGAGCCAGACACGGACAAGGCTTGGTGGGAGCAAGACAAGAGGAAGAGCTTCTCTGCGCCACGCAACGCTGCGGCTTTCGATGGCGAGTATGATGAGCAGAGTAAGTTTTACACAGGCCTCATACCGTTGGCGTTAACGTTGCTAACCCGTTTCCAGCCCCCACTCGTTTCAAGCCTGCGCTTCACATGAAGTGTGGTCCTCTTTTGAGGTATTGCGGAATCAAGCGTGAGAAGGTCCCTAACAGAGCAGGAAACCTGGCCGAGCGAGAGATGTGGCGTGGTACTGTCATGATTGTCACTCAAGATTCCGAATCGTCATACGACATTGCGCCTACTCTGCGACTCTTTGTCCAAGGTCTCGACCTGCTGCCAGCACCTCCTCACAGCATCAAGGGAGACCTATCTCCTGAGTTTGTCGACCCCATCGCTGGTCACCCCAAGGTGGGTCGCAAAGGAGAAACTCTCTATGTGCGCCCTGTGGACCAACTTCAGGAGGCAAAGGACCTCTCTCGCGATGAGACTGATGAAGGACTCTTCGAGCAAACCATCACCCCACTTGAGCTTGCCGGTCCTGACGGTCCTGCTGAGCTGCCTGGCCTGTTTTCTAACCGCAGAAAGCGCGCAGGCGCCGATGGCGAGAAGGTCCAGAAGTTCAAGGATGTGAGAGGCTTCAGACTCCATGCTGAGCGTGGATGCACTTTCTGGCGTTTCAACATCGAGGTTGAACTGCGTGAGACGCAGCAGCGCATTGCGTACCGTATCAACCGTGGTCCTGCCACAGGTTTCTGGGTTCCCGCCAAGGGCGAGACGATGAACATGATGTTCCATAGCTGTAACGGCTTCAGCTCGAGCGTGAAGCCCGATGAGCTGAGCGGACCTGACCCTATGTGGCGCGACGTTCTGAACAACCACCAATCTCGACCTTTCCATCTCATGATTGGAGGCGGTGACCAGATCTACAATGACTGCGTCTCAAAGGAATGCAGCCTCTTCAAGGAGTGGCTCAACATCCGTAACCCTGTTAAAAAGCACACTGCTGCTCTCACACAGGAGATGCAAGATGAGCTAGAAACCTTCTACCTGGAACGGTACTGCATGTGGTTCTCCCAAGGCTTGTTCGGTCTCGCGAACTCACAGATTCCTATGGTCAACATGTGGGATGACCACGATATCTTTGACGGATATGGCTCATACCCCCACCACGATATGAAGTCGCCTATCATGAGTGGCCTGGGTGCGGTTGCCCACAAGTACTACATGCTGTTCCAGCATCAGTCCATTCTTACCGAGATGGAGAACACTGAGCCAAGCTGGATTCTTGGTAACGAGCCTGGTCCATATATTAGCGAGCTTGGTCGCAGTCTGTTCTTGTCTGTTGGATCAAAGGTCGGACTTCTCGCTGTTGACTGCCGCACAGAAAGGACGGAACACGATGTTGTCTCTGATAAGACATGGGAGAAGATCATGAACCGCCTTTACGCTGAGGTCCGCCGTGGCCAGGTTGAGCATCTGCTTGTGCTTTTGGGCATTCCTATCGCGTACCCCAGATTGGTCTGGTTGGAGAACATGTAAGTGATTTTGGAAGATTATTGATAAGCATAACACTGACTTCTTTTTAGTTTGACCTCCAGACTTATGGATCCTGTCAAGGCACTCGGACGTACCGGTGTCTTGGGCAAGGCCCTCAACAACATCGATGGTGGTGTTGAGGTCTTAGATGATCTCAACGACCATTGGACCGCCAAGAACCACAAGCAGGAGCGATCGGTCGTGGTCGAAGACTTGCAAGATCTTGCTATCGACAAGTCTCTTCGAGTCACCATCCTCAGTGGTGATGTCCATCTTGCTGCTGTTGGACAGTTCTATTCTAACCCCAAGCTTGGTCTCGCCAAGCACAAGGATCCGCGATACATGCCCAACATCATCTCATCAGCCATCGCTAATACGCCACCTCCTGATCTGATGGCTGATGTGCTGAACAAGAGAAACAAGGTGCACCACTTCGACAAGCAGACCGACGAGGATATGATTCCTCTCTTCCAGCAAGGAGTTGATGGCAAGCCAAGAAACAACAAGCACCTCCTACCTCACCGAAACTGGTGCGCCATTCGCGAGTGGCAGCCTGGTACCACACCACCACCGACACCTCCTGGATCTTCTGATGGAAGAAGTGAAAGCCCTCCACCCAAGCAGGGTGGCCTGCTCCGAAGGTTGTCACTTTCTAGGAGCAAGTCTACATCTTCCGATGCGCGACCAGACTTCAACAGAGAAACTGTCCGTGGCGGATCTCGACCCCCGGTTACACGAGGTGGCGGTGGTTTGTTCCGCAGTTTGTCGCGACGCAACTCGACAAACTCGGAGCGTCCTCCCCCTGCCAAGCTTCAGAGATCTATGTCTGTTGACCAAGCTCCTGAAGGCAAGAAGTCTGGATTCTTCAGCTTTATTCGACGACCTAGTCAGCGTCGTGCTGCTGCTGAAGATGATGGCATGAACGGCGAATGGGAAGGTCAGGACCCCTATCCTGACCCCTATTATGATGATGACCAGTACTGGGATGAGCCTCAGTCTCCTCGTCGCGGAGGCCCTGGTCCTTCTGGTATCCGAGGTGGTGCAGCCTACGACGAGTACACCGAGGGCGACGACTCATACTTTATGGCTCGACCACCTCAGCGAGCTCAAACTGTCGGAGGTCGAGCCATGTCACACTCGCGAGAGGCTGTGGGTTACGTCCCACCTGGGCCACGTCCTGGAAACTTTTACAGAACACCCACTGGTCTTTCGGTGAAGCAGAAGAAGCAGGCCGACAAGTACGCTGTTGATCTGGAGGGTGGACTGGATATCACCTTGAACGTCGAGATCAACCCCAAGGACCCTGCTGGTATCACCAAGCCATACCGACTTCTGGTGCCAAAGCTCTTCTATGACTACGAAGAAGATAATGACGCGGGAGCCGTTCCCGAACAAGACCCAGAGATGGCCCAAGCTGGAGCCGCCGAAGCTGCGGAGCCAAGCGGAATCAAGAGATTCCTCAGCTTCCGCAGCAGGAGAAAGGCTAGGAACAACCCTCCACCGGAGGATGACGATTATAGTCAAGATGACGATGATGACATTGATGTTTATCGTGTAAGATAAGTCTAAGATAGACTATCTGCGTGTTTTTGATTTTTCTGCATATGGGTTTGAATCTTGACATTTGCCTCTGGCATTCAGATGGAGTTTGGGGATATTCAGAGATATTTGCTCTCTATTGGACAAAATCTAGTTTTTAGTACATACAGCCGTTGCAAAAAGCAGGCCTGTATAATTTTAAGTTTAGAACATGAATGAATGATGAGCTTTAATCTCTTCAGTTTATACTTTGCTCACTTTTACTTGATCATGACATGACGACTTGAAGATGATGGAATGTAAAGGCCAAGACTAGCCCTTCGGCAAAGGTTCCGTCCTGCCCCTGAAACGATACGGCTTTATCGCCGCTAAAACCCCTGAATAGCGGGGGTTCTCAGCGCTAATCCCGCTCCAATCCGGCCCCGGAAATTCATCCATGCAGGCGCCGGAGGGCCAAAAAAAAGGTAGGTCGGCGAATCATGAGGCGCAAAGCTTAGAGCTACGTATTTGTTTCTTCGAGGAGACGAGCAAAGCAACTCCAACACGCGACGTTTCTCTTTTTCTTGCAAACATTCCAATTTGTGCGACATTGGACGGCGAATTTGTCGAATATAAGGGTCCGATATTAAAAAGGGCACAAGACGACACTAGTGCTGTTGACTGAAACATCGTCATTCGCATCAAGGGGTCTCCTTGTCCCTTGAACTGTCGATCTGCGCAGACTACTTCGACGACAAACAATCCTCTTCTGAACGAAATACGATACCGCAAGAACATACGCTGTGATCTCTCAACAATAACCCTCTTGTGCGGTTTTCGGGGCATGGCGCCATCATGTCGCGCCCTTTCCAGTATCGTACCAGTTCCACGATCCCAAGGAACCTCCAGTCAATAGGCCCTGTGCTATCAGCCCACGCAAAGCAGGCGGCATACCAGTTAAGAGTATGGGCTGCTGGTCCGGGAAAGCGCATAGTTCTAGCGACGGGTGAACGAGTTGTGCGACGTATACAGCGAAACCTAACTTCGAGACGGATATTGAGCTTTCCTCACCTGCTGGCGTTGTTCTGGTTCTTTGTGCTGTTGTATGGGGAGAGATGGGTGTTTAATAGCAAGGTTGCGAGTTGCGATTGGGATCATTGGGAGAAATGGGTATGTTAAGAATGCAAAATGTAAAGGAACAAAGACTGACTACGTACAGCCCAAAGATGCGAAACCTCACCACCTCGTCTTCGTCGCCGATCCTCAAATCATCGATCCCCATTCCTACCCTGGCCGACCGTGGCCTCTCAACCCTTTAACGGTTCTGATAACCGACAATTACCTCCGACGTGGCTACCGAGCGATGCAAGGCCGCCTACACCCAGACAGTTTATTCTTCCTCGGCGATCTATTCGACGGTGGTCGCGAGTGGAAGACTCGAGAGGGTAAATTCGTTGATCCGAAATGGGGACGAGGTCGTTCCAAGGATGAGAAGAAGTTGGTCGAGTCGTGGCACAACAAATACGGCGAGGATTTCTGGTTGCACGAGTACGAGCGATTCGGAGATATCTTCTTTGAGCATTTCAACGATGGCGGCGAAGTACCTGGAGCTTGGCAGCGCGGACGAAAGCTAGTGGCGAGTCTGCCCGGAAATCACGACTTGGGCTTTGGGGCGCAGGTTCAAGTGCCTGTTCGAGATCGCTTCGAGGCATTCTTTGGCGATGTCAACCGTGTTGACGTTATCGGAAACCATACCCTTGTATCCGTCGATTCGGTCTCGTTGAGCGCTGATACCTCGGAGTATAAGAACAAGCATGACCTGAAGCCCATCTTCGGTCCCGTGAACGAGTTTCTGGATAATGTCAAGACACTAAAGCGAAAGGCAGCCGAGGAGGAGCTGCGACACTACTACGACCTCAAGGGAGGTCTACGATATCCTCACAATGTTGAGGAGCTGGCTAAGTCAAAGCCGACTTGGGGAAACAGCGTCGAAGCACAAAATGGCGATGGTCCCGACTTTCCTACCATTCTTCTTACTCACGTTCCTCTATACCGACCTCCTGGAACACCTTGCGGACCTCAACGCGAACATTGGCCACCAACGAAACCCCCTAAGGGCCAGAAGGAGCCTGTTTTCCCTGACAATCGAAACGCTTTGAGCATTGTTGGTGGATACCAATACCAGAATGTTCTGAACGAGCTTGACTCGGTCAAGTTGGTGAAGAGCATAGGGAACATCAAGCATGTCTTTTCTGGTGATGACCACGATTACTGCGAGGTCGTTCACTCCGATGCCAAGGAGAACGTCCGTGAAATCACCGTTAAGAGTATGAGTATGGCTATGGGTGTGCCTACACCTGGTTTCCTGATGGCCAGCATGTGGAATCCTGTTGATGATAAGGGCAAGCCACTGCCTGGGTCACCAGAGCAGACGATTCAGACACATATGTGTCTCCTGCCTAACCAGATCCATACTTATATGCAGTATATCGTCTTTGGCGTGGCAACAGTCGTTCTTCTGGCTGTCCGCGCAGCACTCGTTCCCGTACTTTCACTCACCCCTTTCGCCCTCGAACCCGAGAAATCATCAGCCTCAAACGTTTTGCCCGTATACAAGGACAAAATGGATCCTCCCGAGGCTTCATCATACCGCAACACAACGTCCTCCGGCACCTCAGCACATCATCTTCCCTCACGCTTATCAGCCGCAGCACCACGCAACGGGCGAAGTGCATCTCCTGGCCAAACATCAGGCCGATGGCAGGCCCGACGTACCGACAAGCGCTGGGGCTGGGGGTCTGCTGGCGGACCACGCATTCACCTCGACGACAATCTCTACACTCCAGGCGTTCAAGATAAACGTATCGGTGGTAAGAAAGCTCTTGGAGTAATCGGTCGGGAATTATGGACTACATCATGGCGTGTAGTTTGGATGGTACTTTCATTTTTCGCATATCTTGCATGGAAAGGATAGAAGAGGAGTCTTTGCTTTCTGTATATAATATCTCGCATGGAGACAGGAGAATTTGGGAAAAAGTCGGACTTTGCTTGATAGTTGACGTAGCGCTCACACAGAGCATTTTTATATGTATCAAAAGGACCATAAAAGTAATAAGAATGAATAGATGAATTCCATCAAACGATGCATAACAGAGACTGACCCATTGTCGTAAAAATCATACAGTAACCCTCCTCCATCCTATCGTCTTCTCGAAACACCAATCCTGTCCTCCCTAGCCCTCCTCAAATCATCATCCCTCTCCCTCTCCTGAAGCGCCTGATGCACGCCCTCCATATCCGCCTGACTCTGCTGAGCAGCTGCCACAGCCGCAGCTCTTCGGGCCTGCTGTGCTGCGACAAGGGCCTCGCGGGCGCGTCGGTCTTCGTAAGATGCGACGTCTTCTGAGGTGATGTGCAGTGTTGTTGCGGGTCGTCTGAGCATTTTTGCTGGTGGGAAGTTGCTTTGAGATGGGTAGACAATGGGCTTTTGTTGTGATGAGAGTGCGGTGTGACAATATTAGGCTGGTTTGGTAGAAGGGCCGAATTGATGAAAATAGAATCAAACAATTTGGAGGAAAGGCGTTCAGATGATGATTCTTATTTAGTCGTCTTTTCTTTAATCTTGTTTCTTATGTTTGAGGTTGTGGTTGAGATGTGCTGCAAGGGTAGAATGAAGCATAGATGAGATGTAAACAATGTGGGGGTTGTCATGAGTAGCAGTAGTTGATTGGTTTAGTGGCCCATCCCCTACTAAGAACAAGGCTTTGCTGGACTTTACTTCGTTCTATCACTGTCAACAATTGGAGCATCCAAAAGACCATCTCAAACATCAAATATAAATTCTTTTAGTTCATCTATCTGCGGGATACTTTGTATCAGCGTCGTGATCGTTCTATATTAGGTAGGTAAATGCTTCAAGCGCTTTCAATGCCTAGGTATAAGTAGTAAGTAATGAAGTGAAATCTCATGCAGGGGATATATCAGCATCCCAATTCGCAAACCAATGGTATCAGCCAAGATCAAAAGAATGAACGCAAGTCATCTTCAAGGTGACATGCTAAAACCAGATGCATACACATTCTCCGCCTCCCATCTCAAAAAGTCGCCTAAATCGTGGTGCAGGTTATAACCCATCGGTACCGTATCCGGAATATCGGCGTCGCCATCGCTCATATGAACCACGAGAGGCATCATCGGACTCGGTGGTAGGCTTCCCTCTCCCTCCTCCTCGTGCGAAGAAGGGCGTTTGGGACGTCCTTCGCCAACCCATCGTTTGAGGCCTGTACTGTTAAAGAACTTAGCTTTGTCCAGAGCCTGACCGGGCGCCGGGGCGTTCCAGAACCCGGAAGGGAACTCAGCACCCACCGGGATCGGCAGGTCAATGTCCGTGTCGATGGTTGAAGGTGTTGACGAGTAGGTGCTATGAGAAGACGATCGCAGCGATGGAGCATGCGTATGCGCTGGCTCAGGTTCAGGCTCTGGCTCAGGCACGTCTCCAATCAGCACCCCATATGTCTCAAAGCCAAACGTGTCAAACCATGACGTGATTTCTTCCACCTGCTTCGTGTCCTCGTCGATGGACATGTCTTGGAAGAAATCTCCGGCTCCTCCTAAAATCGCCATCTGGAATGCTGTCCAGTCTAGTGTATCATCCATTGTCTTGACCCCCTTGCCCACCTCAGCTTTGGCTAGGGTGATGGGTCCATGACGGAAAGAAGGCTTGGTAAGAGTATATGGTGTGCTCTTCAAGTAAAAGTATTCATCCGTTTCCTCCATGTTCAGGTTTGGGGGCTCAGAAGCTGGTGCATTAATCGACGGTTCGGGTTGTGACTTGGCTGCCGATGTTCCCACGACCTCTGGTATCGCTGGCAGTATTTCTACAGCCTCCGTACCGACACGCGCGGGATTCCTGGGTGGCATTTGAGGTGAAGCATTTGGTGAAGGCTCACTTTTCTCCTGTCCACTTCTGATGGATTCATCATCTCCCACCACAGACATCGGCTTCGAAAAGTTCCGAGGAATAGACTCCAGATCAGGGGTCAGCTCTGGAGCTGGGGGCGTCGCTTCTACCGGAATGAACATGTTTTCCGCGGCTTGTCTAGCTCTAATTCGAGATGCGAGTTCGTCAAGATGAAATGGTTCGACGTCTGTCTCGGAGTTGTCTGAAGCCTCACTCCGGATCGAGTCGATTGAGTATCGCTCTTTGGCACGCTCCTCAGCACGTTCTTCGTCTAGTTGTTGCGCCGCTTCTCGTTTCTTGCGCACTGCTTCGATGCGGTCGGGTGTCAGCATTTCATCAGCTTCGATGCGCCGGAAACGCTGGCCTGTTAGGATGTCTGTCACATTTTCCGACAAAGTCCACCGTGGAGTACGGATTGCTGCCCTGGAAAATGACTGCCCAACGAAACTCCGCTTCTTTCTTTGGGGCTTCTTGACCACTGATGCTCGTCTGTCTGGAGATGACCGATGAGAGGAGATCGAGGACGATTCCTCGCCTCTCAATCTCCCATGTTTCTGAAAGCCCGCGGGTAGCGGCATGGATTTGGAATGCTTGTGATATGTAGTAGGTATTCCTGGTGGTGATGGTGGTGGTGGTAAAACAGATATTTGTGATGCACGCTGCGTCTCTCTAAGTGCAGACCCTAGAGCTTTGAATGCTGCATCGGTCTCACGAAACAGACGGTCAACGCTGTCTGATGACGAGCCAAGGCTTTGACCGTCATACATTGGCTGGTCAAGCGGCCAGCTGGTTGGCTCGACATCGTAACCATCAGCGCCATGGTCCGACAAAGAAAGAGTCGACGCCTCGAGCGAGATCCTCTCACGGTGCGAGCTATTGTCATTGACAGAGCCAGAGTGGCCGTGCCTAGAGCGAGGGGGGCGAATGTACCGAGAAGATTGGGAGGAATGAGAGTGGTGGTAGGAATGTGGGTGGGCTTGCCCGTGCTCAACAGGACAAAGAATATGTGCAGGCCCTCTGTTGGTGGGCTCACTGCCTGTGAGAGCCTCAAGGGCTGCATTTCGTCCCTCAAAGCGGGAAGAGCTGATAGAAGGAGCTCTCAATTGAGGGGTTGGCAAAGCAGGGACCGGGACTGGATTCGCAATACGAGGAACGTCTGGCACTCTTTGAATACTAACAGGCGTCGCCCTGGCCGAACTTTTCTTTGGCACAGGAAGCCGTGACACTCGCGACTTTGTGCTGTTGGTCCTCCTTTGTGAAGACTTCTTGGCGCAGCAAGAACTCAAGTCCTCGCATGAATCAGTAAGTTCATCATCGCGCGCATGATTGCGATCTTGCTCCCGTACCCGATCTCGAGTACTGGGTTGTGACCGTTGAGGAGTTATAAGTCGCCGAATTAAGCCAGGCATTGTAACTGGCCAGCAGAACGCCCGGCGTAACAAAAGATGAAACGAAAAGAAAGCGAAAAAATGTTTCGCATATCTTAGAGAAGAAAGAAGAGTGAATGAAGTGCGTTGAGAAGAGAGTTTATCGAGAAAAGGCGTCAAGTATATGTTTTCTCTGCCATGGGAACGTTGACATTCCTAATCGCCGGATTAGAGGCTTCGTTAGATTGATCCAAAGTTCAACGGACCCGAATGCGGAAGTGTCAAACAATTTTGGTCTGCAAACAAGTGAGCAGTAATTAGATCGCAGAATTGATTCAGTAATATATATTCGAGTACGAAGACGGTGTAACAAACCCAGGGGAATCATTCCTGGGGGTCTCCTGTGATCCTCCTTAGGTCTGGAAAGCCATGCTCGACTATGGTGTTGTGGAGCGATATGCACCAAATGCTGCAAGCAAGCATTTCTCTAGCAATAGGCAATGTACCAGAAAGATTATGTCGCGCTGATTGGTCGCCGAGTGACAGTACCAGATTCTATTCAGGGCTGCTAATTCAGGCCTGCAAGAATCAAGATGTCTTGCCTTGAATGTCGAGGCCTGGTCATCGTATTCAGCGTTGTGCAACATTCGCCAACCACTTATACGCATCATTTGGTTCTTTCAGGCTCTCGATTCCATCCGGGACACATTAATTGGATAGATGAACCCGGGAGAAAGGCCCGTGCAACATGTTAAAGCTGGTACCCGTTGGTAGGAGGTCATCTTGACATCGGAAGGCCTATGCAGCCTGGAAGTATCACAGCATCGGGGATCAGGCGGAACGGGATGGTGCAGTAATAGAAACAGATGCCTCTGTCAGCCTGCGTATGGCTTGCAGAACTATCTGCATCGCAGCCCTCAGACTTCGGAGCGCTGCATCGTAACCTGAAAGATGAGCCCTGCGATGAGCGGAGCGGTAGATCGAGAGCGTGTACAATGGTTGTTCGTGCCTTGGGGTAATGGCAAGATACCTTGCCGACGAAAGATTAATCTATCGGCCTTTTTGCTGATCATCGGGTGGAGAACGGGGAAAGAGGAACTCCCGCGTGCATTGACAATACTTTATTCTTTTCTCGCAATAATCGAGCGGTTTCTTGCATAGAGGATTGACCATATGGTTGCCTCAACATGAAACATCTTGTCAGGGCGGCGGTGAAGATAAATGAATGCAGAACATCAATCCAATAGCTTTGCCAGAAAAATTGATTCAAGTTGTAGGAAGTAAGATCTGAAATTGACAGTGGAAGTGGCACCTGCCTGTAATTCAAGTCCACTGCTCCTCCGGCACCTGCCAATCCACCCGCTCCCGCTCCCTTTCACGTCTTTCCCGCTTTTCTTCCATGCGGCTGAAGTTCTCCCATTTTGGTCATTTCACGGCCTTGTCACAAGGAGAACATCGTCAGAAGAAATCTTTTGCTTAGAAATAGATCAAAACTTCAAAATATTTGATAAATACAACTAAGTCGAAGTATCATGCGTATAAGACAAGCTTCTCTGCCCATGACTCCATGACTCCATCGTTCTGAACTCCATTGTGTACTTTTGTTCGTAATTCATGTCGTATATAAATCCATAATTCGTTCATAAATCCCATAGCATCAAACAGGCCCGCCGTGTGCTTATTTCTTCCATTCTTCACGATAATCATCGGTCGTGTCCCTTCTTTCCACCGTGTAGCTTAAACTCATGGCAGTTGGTTGTATTTCCTAATCGTTTGTGATGCGGCCCGGCGCATGTAACTCGAAACCACGTTCGCAGGTCTGGGTGCTCGTATGTCATCCAGCAACGGTTCAGAGTCGTCGTCCAGCTCGACGTGTGCAGGCTTGTTTCCGAACATGCTTGTTGCCCAAGTCTTGATAGGGTTGAAGTTGAAAAGACAGCTGGGCCAAGCAACCTTCCTATTGGGCTTCTCAATAACTGTGCTAGTTTTGGTAGGCCTTGACGACACGACAATTTTGATCTCTCGGTATTGGCTCATAGTGAGGAATAACCGCTCTGCTCAGCAGAGTGTGTGGGGATTAGAATATGGTTGACGTGAAGAGCAGGAACAAAAGGTTAGGGCGGCATCATCCCCCTTTTCAATGACCACCTGAGCTCGACTTTCTGATGGATGCAGTGATGTGAGAAGAGGCTGGGTCTATCATTCCGAACGTGATGGCTTCTACGTAGGGTGTTCCAGATTGCAAGGATTTGCATTCCGTTGACGGATCAAGGGAGCACCAGACCTAAGGGACCTCTGACATGATTTAACACGAAACCAGCAATCAAGCTTGCCAAGAGCCGTTAGACATAAATCCAGGAAGCACGCGAGACATTGAAAGGTTGGGCAAGAAACATTATCTTTAGATTATCGTGGTTTTATAGTGAACATGACGCAGTCCGATACATTCAGTCATCCTCATCGTCGTCCTCGTTCTGGAGAAACGGCACAAATCGAAAGTCCAAAAAGCTTTGTTTGCCACCCTCTACATTCACCATGAACTGCAGACTCAGAACGCCCTGCGAATCGCCTCGTAAACTGACTTTGCTGGCGATTCGCATCGCTTCTGTCGAATTTTTGATAAAATCGAACTTGTAGGACTGTGACCAACGGTCTTGAATAGTAAACGTCTCAAGAAGGTCCCTTCCTCGTGCGAAATCCACACCCGAACTTCCTAGATCCCCTACACCAGCGATTGATAGAAAAGGTGAGGTTTTGGTGGCAGTTATCGTCAACTTCAGAGGCGCTGTTGGAGAAATCTCCGCGAGAGAATCTAGCAAAGTTCGAGATTGCATGATGATTTTGAAAGTTAAATCAGTGCGATCAAAAGGAATATCGTCAGGTATCTCTGGTAAGTAGGTGGTCAGAGATGCAGTTGTCTTCACGCCAGATTCCTCGATAGTGATCTTAAAAGGGTCCCCTTCTTCGGCGTACAGAAGAGTGCAAGTGCCAGAAATACCAAGGGTTTGGTTGCTGAATGCATCAGGGCGGTAGTTTCGGAGATTGCTGCGGTACGGATCTTGCTCAGCTTTTTGAGCGCGAGTGGCAACATCTACGGCTCCAAAGATCTGGAGCACCTCGAGTACAGAAGACAAGGAAAGTTGGAAATTAGGAAGCTCAGGTGCGTCTTCGGTGTCCTGAGCAGGTACATTGGCCGTATAAGAAGAAAAGAGAGATTTGTCGAGAAACGCAACACCTGCTGGCTATCAGTTTTGTTCGTTCTGACACTTCTAGCAAGACTCACCCTGCATCACCCGCGCATGATCGGAAGCGAAACGAACGCCGTCCTCTGTAATTTGAACATGAACCCTGGGTGCAAAGTTGATGCACCTCAAAAGTTGATACAGTGGTCTGGTCGAAGTCGCGACCGCGCGGAAAATGGGTTGAGCATCTGTAGACATATCGAAGTTGCGGCTGTGGTTGTTTGGGAAAGGTGCGTGAATGAAAGGTTCAAAAACAGGCAGAAAGGCAATTGGCGCGCGAAGTAGCGTCTTCTCTTGATTGCTCCAACTATTTTACACGAAATCGACCGAAACGAGGACTTTTGGGTATCTTAGACGTAGACTCCGACTCCACAGAACATGTAAACGACTCCGAACCTGCTGAAGTAAGTATTTTGAGGGGATAATCGACGGTCGAGAGGAAACGTACGCAATAGCGAGAGAAGCCGGAACACCCAGTAGGGGAACGTTGATGAAAGTGCGGTCTAAAAATTGTCAGCAGGAAGAAATAGAGCGAGAGTCGATGACGCATACTCAAAGCAAAGACACCAGCCAGGAAGAATCCGACAAACAGCAAGGCAAAGGCCAACGTGAACTGGGTGTCCTTATTCACGGTAGGGAAGAATGGACTGCCAGCAGCAGCTTGCCAGACCTCATGCAGCGAAGAATCCATAGGCTTCGTTGGGGAGGAAATTTAAGATGTAATCTGGTTTTGTTTTGGATTGCTCAAAGAAGAATTGAGCGTTTTGCGGGGGGAAGTTGCTGGCAAACTGTCAACTTTGGTACCTGCTGTTGATGGAAGAGATGCTCTGGGGAAGCTTCATGAGCTTACGATGGCGCATCGTGGCCGATACACACATTAGGTTTAGTGCACGGGTGCCCCTGTCCCTCCTTCCCTCAATTTAGGGCCCACATTGAATGACATAAGCAATGCACGGACGATCTCGACGCGCTTCACTCCGCTATCATGATGCTGCATCCCATCATACCTTAACTTCTCCCTACATTAATCCTATCCGAACACAACAAACTGGGGTTGTGCCCACGTTAATCATGTCAGAAGAGAGTGAGTCTTGTCCTTTATGCGACCGCGACAAAGACGGAAGAACTAACAAGCGACTCAACAGACGGGAAGCGCAAAGCTGAGGAGGAGCCCTCGTCTCCTACCCCAACGAAGCGCATTAAGCAAGACGACTCCGCCGAACCACCAGAAAAGAAGCCGGAAATCAAGAGGATTCCATTCCCTGAAAAGGTAACGATATAAAATCGAAGTAATGCGCATATATATACTGACTAAGGCCTTCTAGCCCGCTGTCATCGAAGAGCGCAATGGCGAGATCGAATTCCGAGTAGTCAACAACGACAATGAGCGCGAAGCACTCATCATCTTAACCGGATTAAAATGTATCTTTCAAAAACAGCTCCCAAAAATGCCTAAGGATTATATTGCGCGACTTGTCTACGATCGAACTCATTTGTCCATCGCCATCGTCAAGAAGCCACTCGAAGTTGTCGGAGGAATCACATATCGACCATTCAAGGGCCGCCGTTTCGCCGAAATTGTCTTCTGTGCCATTAGTTCTGACCAGCAAGTCAAAGGATACGGTGCCCATCTTATGTCTCACTTGAAAGACTACGTTAAAGCGACGAGCGATGTGATGCATTTCTTGACGTATGCCGACAACTATGCGATTGGCTACTTCAAGAAGCAGGGCTTCACCAAAGAGATTACCCTCGACAAGAAGGTATGGATGGGTTACATCAAGGATTACGAAGGTGGTACGATTATGCAGTGTTCTATGCTGCCACGGATCCGCTATCTTGAGATGGGACGTATGCTTCTTAAGCAGAAAGAATGCGTCCAAGCAAAGATTCGAGCTTACTCGAAATCCCACAACATCCATGCTCCTCCGAAGGATTGGAAGAACGGAATCAAAGAAATCAACCCTCTTGACATTCCGGCCATTCGAGCGTCGGGATGGTCACCCGACATGGACGAACTGGCCCGTCAACCTCGCCATGGACCCAACTACAACCAGCTTCTTCATCTATTGAACGACCTCCAGAACCATAACTCAGCGTGGCCGTTCCTTGTACCTGTCAATAGGGACGACGTCGCTGATTACTACGAAGTAATCAAGGAGCCCATGGATTTGAGCACTATGGAGAGCAAGCTAGAGGCCGATCAATACCTCACGCCTGAAGATTTCATCAAGGATGCCAAGTTGGTCTTCGACAATTGCCGGAAGTACAATAACGAGAGCACGCCCTATGCAAAGTCGGCCAACAAGCTTGAGAAGTTTATGTGGCAGCAGATCAAAGCCATTCCCGAGTGGTCTCATCTGGAGCCCGAGAAATAGAGCTCTCATCCAGTTGAGAAACCAAAACCGCGGAATTCGATTCGGATCAAGCTTAGAAGATCTTCAGGAATGAGCGCAGAAAGCACTACAGATATTGCTGAGGAGTAGGTATTAGAATTTGTATTTTTAACAATCAAGGGTCGATCAGACTGGGCCGATATGGGGTCATAACTAGCGAGGCGTTTTGGAGGGTGGTGCTATATAGCTATTTGATGAATACCATGCTTGCTTAAAAATGATCGTACTATGAAAGTGAGGGCCTTTCTTGTCTGGTAATGAATGTAATTAATAGCATTCTCGACGTGTTAGCAGATGTTTAGGTCACCATGGCTTTCTACCTGATTCTGTTAATAGGCAGACTTGTATCACTGCCAGCCAGCTCGTCAAAATGCCTCTAATCGAGCACCAATGAGAGCCACAATACTTCAGCACTCAATAAGCCTTTAAACACTCACTAATACTTCCAAGGCCTCTGATGAAGCGCGTTCAAATATCAAGTACCATTAGGCAAAAACTATATTTACGTGTATTTCACAAATCACACTAACAAATGACTAGGATCTAGTGTCCGGCCTGATGGTCTAGCGGTATGATTCTTGCTTCGGGATTGACATCTCAGTTCTCAAAAGAGGACTAAAGTTTGCGAGAGGTCCCGGGTTCAATCCCCGGTCAGGCCCTTCTTTTTGGGTTTTGTCACTCTTGCCTGGTACTAAACCTTACTTAGATATAAATGTTTCCTTTTTTTATCCCATCATTATTAAGGTTACTGTAGAGTTTAGAACTATCTGATGGCCCGCTTTGCGGGATGTCACATGATGATGAGCCGTTTGTAGGAATTGGGAAGAAAGTGAACTTTATGAGATGTGCTCAATGTGATTCAACCATGTAAGTTGTTTCAGTTACGGAACTCAATTCTGGCTAAACTCGTGATGTGGCGTATGTTGAGTTCCAATTCTGAACAAATTGTATCTGTTTACCTTGGAGCAATCGGCTCATAGCAACCAGGCTCCAGACCTAACGTGTACAGTACATATGCATGTACTTGGGATACGTGTTGGTTGCACCCAACAATGACATGTCAATGCACCCCATTCCCTTGCGTTCCGGAGGATTGAGCGTAATGTCACCACTCAAAGCCACAATCACACATCCAAATGCAACACTACTTGTAAAATGCAGGCATCACTTGCTGGCTATCTATGAACAAAGCCTGTAAAGTTCAAATGTGACCAGCACAAGCACTAAGGCAGAATAGAATCATACAGTAAAGCCCCTCTATCCCTGTTTGTTGATCCAATGTCGATAAGGATGAGATGAGTCAGACCAAGGCAGACACTCCAGTATCACCTATGCTCCGCCAAAGTTCCGTGTCATGTAAATTCAACCAGATATTTCCCCGTTTCTTGATCCCGTCAAAGCCCATATCGCCTAACGCCTTCCACCATGTGGATTGTTCAAACAAAAGAAATGCACAAATATAGTCGTGTTTTATGCCTCGCGTGGTTGTCCGTTACTGGCTCCAGACTAGTCCCTGGTGAGAGACATGGGTGAAACAGTGGTCATGCGTGGAGTGAGGCTGCGGGTTCCGTGCTCCGGCGTCGTAATACTCAATGGTTGAATCGATTGAGAACACCACCATGAAAGATGGCTGAAGCAAAAAGGGTATAATTTCTTGTAGAAAAATGCTTTTGTTTTGTCGTTGTTGGAATCGTACCGATGTTAGAATCGACCCTAGCTAGAATCACCGACCGGTAGGCGAAGACCTGAGAAGCTGCGGCGGCGGCCCCATGTGTGGAGAAGATTCATTCCGTTGTTGTAGAAATTCATGAGATTGGCGTCACTTGGAGAAAGGTTTGTCGGTTGCGGTAGTGATTGGGACGGTTCAGACTGTAGAACGCGGCGGAGTATGCGGTGAAGAGACTCGGGAATCTCATCCCATCGGCCGGCTCGGGCGGTGGTGAGCAAGCCTGGAGGGAAAAGTGCACCAGGAGTGGCACTCTCGGGGAAGACGTGGTCGTTTTCAAGGCTGATATCACCCGATTCAATGGCGTTCTTGAGCCACTGTTCCCATTCCTCGTCAAGTACGGCTGTAGTATCACCGGCCTCGCGTCTTGCAACTCCATCTCTGAGACGCTCGTTCAACTCAACGCCTACACTGTCCATCTCATCTTCGCTCTCGACGTCCATGTCGTTATCGAGATCGTCAAGTCCGACATAGCCAACCTCTGCAGAACGGCTGCGAGAAGAACGAGGCAAATGTTGAATATCGGTCCAGTCGGGGAAACCGTCGGCGGTGGTATCATGAATAACGTAACCCTGCTCCTTCTCGTACTTTTCCTTGGCCCATTTGGTTCCCTCCCACTTGGTCAAACCTGCGATTTCGGCATCGGTAAGCTGAAGGTTGTCGAAAGCGCGGAAAAGGCGTCGGTGCCAGGCCCACCGAGAGAGGCGAATACGATGGGTTTTGTGAGTGTAATCGAGGCCAGGGTATTTTGCTTCCTGGGTGTCAAGGTGGCCGTAAAAAGCGTGGGTCTCCTGGCGAACCTCTGGAATGAGGTTTCGTTGGAGGAGGATCTGGAAACTTTGAGGATCGTTACTCTTGGGTCGAGGAAACATGCACTCGTAAACGAGCTGATCGACAGGTTGGCCCTTCATGATGATGGTAAAATGAGGCCGATTTCGGCTTCACGGTGGTATTGAGGTATGGTCGGTCGTAAAAAAAGGAAGAATTACTGGTAATTCCGTTATGTCGTTGTGAAGCTTTGACCGTTGTTAAACCCGATAGGAATCCTCTCGGCCAGGCGATTGAAGACGAAGAAAGTGTGAGTTGTTGCAACTGCGCCGAACTTGAAGCTGACTGAGAAATCGAGGCTGGGTTGGCCTTTTAGATTTTGATCGCTCGGGCGTTCTCGGCGGGGTGAAAGTACGGTACGGTTAGGCAAGGGACGGCGAAGCCGAGTTTTGGCTTTTTTATTGACGCAGGACAGGACGATCTTTCGATTTGTACCTGAATGTGCGACTTGCAGTAGAGAAGTCGATTTGAGTGCAATGTTTGTGCAAAGAGGAGAAGAGGAGAGAGAACAGCTCCGTAAGACAAGGGAGAGGGACAGCAAGTTATATGTACGGTACGGTATGGCTATGCTATGTTATGGCATGCATTGAAACGAAATGAAATGCATTGGACAAACAACATGGACACAAGACATGCCATGCCTGGCGTGGGAAGGAGAGGGGCGCGCAAGGCGAAGGCGGCGGCAGGAAAGAAAAGGTGGGCTGGACTTAACTTTCAAGGGACAAGGGGACAAGTCAGGGACCTGGGACTGGTCCTCTTCGGGAGGCTACAGCCTGTAGCGGAAGCATTTGATAGGCTCCCGTTGATTCTGAGGCCGGGACCTAATGCGCCTGGTCTAAGTTGAGGGTGGGTGAAGAAGCCAAGAACCAAGCCATGAAATAAAAGTGCTAAAAAGTAAGCGGTCAGGCGCTGACAATGAGTGATATCTAGAAACTAAAGTCCTTCCTTTCTTTGACTAACATTCAAGGACTGTTTACCTCTTGATGTCTATCATGTTGTACTGCATCTGCCTGATTGTCAAGTCTGTGCTGTGTCTGTGTCCGTGTCAGTGCCGTGTCTACAAAATGTGTAACCAGTTTGTCGACGCTTGGACTGGTAATATGATGTATGGAATTTACAGATCACACAAAAACTGTTACTGTATGATGTAGCAGGCTGTTCAAAGAGTCTGAGCTGGGTCGTGTTGCGGCCCGAAAGGCCAAAGAGTGAGGTAATTGAGTATCAACCATCGTCACATGAAAGAGCACGCTGTCGAAAATTCCAAGTTGGAGTACACTCTGACCCAGGAATTACATGGATGTTGATTGAAAACACATTCAAGGGCGTGTATTTTGAACGACATGCTAAACGAGATAGGCACAGCATCTACCAGTTGTGTGCATCACCAAATGTTCATCATACAACTAATACGTCACTAAGCAGTTGATCTCAATACGATAATCATGCGAATACACTCAGAACTTAAAATATCAAGTCCATATCATTTAATGTTCTCGTGGCAGATCGTCACGAGATTGGCCCAGCGAAAAAGAAATCTGCGAGTCACGCGCGCTGCCAAGCAACTGATTCTACTCTCTAGCTCCACCATATCCTATCTCTTGACTCTTTCTTCCTTTTTATCCCATCGTCAGAGTATCAGAAGAATTGGCCCCTAAGAGCATAAGAGATGAAATAATTTGATCATCTTATGCAAGCTTAGGCTAGCATTTAAGCTACTTTATTTCCCACCTGCCCATCTCATGCGCTTCTGCTAACGTGATGTTGCATTTTATCCGTTTCTTCGGTTATCATGGACCCCGGCTCTTTTGCATGCTCATGACCGCTTTCCCGGAACGCCGCCGGAGAATAAGTTCCTGGGATTTCGATCTTCGATTACAGAACTCGCACCTCAGGAGCTGGCTGAGGCGACTTGTTGAAACTCTTCATGGGCTCCAGACCCCATCGGCCAAACATGGCCGCATCCTCATCCCAGCCGTTACACTCAGTCGTGAGCATCTTCTCACCCGTGAAGATAGCATTCGCGCCAGCCATGAAGCAAAGCGCTTGCTTCTCCTCTGACATGGTCTTGCGACCTGCTGCAATGCGGATGATAGTCGAGGGCATGATGATGCGGGCCGTGGCGATAGTGCGCAGCATGCTCGTGAACTCGACCATGGGTCTATCACCAAGTGGCGTACCCTTGATAGGAACCAGGGCGTTGACAGGGAAGCTCTCCGGGTGGCTTGGAAGCGTCGAAACAGTGTGAAGCAAACCAACACGATCTTCACTGCTCTCTCCAAGACCCAAAATTCCACCAGAGCAAACATTGATACCAGCATCGCGAACATGGCTCAGCGTCTGCAAGCGCTCATCGTAGCTGCGCGTCGTGATAACATTCGGGTAAAACTCTCGACTAGTGTCGACGTTGTGGTTGTACGCCGTGAGTCCCGCCGCCTTGAGTTCCTTTGCCTGCTCGGCGTCGATCATTCCCAACGTCACACATACCTCCATGCCCATACCCTTGACGCCCTCCACCATAGCCTTGATGTTCTTGAGGCTGTTTTTGCGCCCACGCATATCTCGCCACGCGGCGCCCATGCAGAAGCGAGTGCTTCCTTTCTCTTTGGCTGTTCGTGCGGCTGCGAGGACGCTCTCGACGCTTTCGACCCGTTTGGCTGGGACTTTGGTGCCTTCTTGGTAACGGGTGGATTGGGCGCAGTACGAGCAGTCTTCGGTGCAACCGCCGGTTTTGATGTTCATCAGGGTGCAGAGTTGCACTTCGGCTGGGTTATGCCATCGACGGTGTACAGTGCTCTATCGGTTGGTGTCAGTCATGGTAACATATGACACTATAGTGAGTCGAGTCGAATTGATGCACAATGGCAGTATCGAAGTCTCAAAAAGCTGACACACGAACGATGAGTTACTTACAGCTTGGTATGCCAGCTCAAGAACAGGCTGATAATAAATAGCAGCGATCTCATCCTTCGTCCAATCATGTCGAACCTGAGTCGACGAAACAGCCTCTCTCAGAATCTGCTTCCTCTTCTCAGCCCTCTGCTTCTCAACAGCATCATTAGCTCCCGCAGGAGGAGGTGGCGGCTGCGATGCCCGAGGATGGTAGTCAACAACAGTCGACATAGCCCGGGAATGCTGCCATCTCGCCGAAGCGGGGAGAGATAGTCGGCTACTGAGGGTGACCTGTCGAAGGGCCCTTAAACGAAGAGGCGCACTGGGTTTCATTGTGAAAGATATAATGGAATGGAAAAAGGAATGGGAGTTGAAAAAAGAATGCGTGAATTGTATCAAGAGAGGATGAGGAGGGACATGAGCTCGATGTTGAGCAAGTTGCAGCCGCACACTAAACCAAGAGAAGCAATATACAGCTACAACACCACAATCGACAACATCCGCGTAATGAACCAGTTCCTGTTGGCGAGCTTCTACAACTACGCCTCATCAGGGTAGCCCCCCCACGTCCTGGTTCGGTCAGTCTCCGGTCTAAATCAGCCGCCAACTGAGTTTCACATCTCCTTGGGGATATGCACCCTTGTTCGTGGTAGTCTCGGCTTCTCGGGGAGCTCTACATTGTGTGTTATTACCATCGCAATCCGTTGTAAACCGCTGCTAAACAGGGTCCACTGCATGGGAATCTGACGATGATCTTCACAGCGGAGAAACAGACATGTCATTAGAGGTAAGTAATATGAGAGCAGATATAGCTTTAAACAAACCCGACACAACAATCTGGACCATACTCAGTGCTCTATTTCCCTCATGAATAATGAGCCTCCATCTCGGCCCGCTACGGGATGACCTTCTTCCCTTTTGTTGAAAGCTTGAACAAGACCCCTGATGTTAATCCGGCATTTCTCGTTGGCTCGCTAAGGGGAATTCTTTTTTGGTTGAGAAGATGGGGCCCCGGTAGTCGACAAGTAAGAAAGCACCGTGGTATTCGGCCCCGGCTGCCCGGCTTAGCTACCGTGATTTGAGCGGCATTTAATTATGGGGGTATGTCGTAATCGTGGGGTTGGAGCTATTTTGTTGTGAGTTTGTTGATATTGGTAAAATTCCAGCTTTGAATATCATATTGAGCTTATAAGTCATGTCAGAATTGTATTGTAGTGCTTCATTTCGTTGGTATTCCTATGTGTCCTACAGCTATGATGTTCAAAACTTCCATATGTATTCATAGTCACATTATCGGCCTTACTATATCCAAAGACGCCATACTACATATCCATATGTACCTGGCTATATCCAATAAAGCCATCCATGATTCCCTGTTGAAAATGCTCATTATATCACTTTCCAGCTCCGACGGGTGCAGGTACTGGTCTAAGAAACAAGTTAACATCCCAGCTTAAGGATAAGCCGGTTCAGCGTACCGTCTTCCTGAGAGAGGACTCGTCCCCCGCTCATCAGGTGGCAGGCGTTTATCCCATCTCTTCCTCTCAGATCGTGGGTCCCATCCGGGGTAGTCGCGTCTACGCTCGGCGTCTGCGTGGCTGCTAGTACGTCGTTCCATGTCCGGTCGGCGCAGGTACCGCTCACGTCTTTCCTCCTCTCGTTCTCGGTCAAGTTCCCGTTGTCGGCCCCTATCACGAATGCGTTCTCGCTCTCGTTCGCGGTCCCTCTCTCTATCGCGATCTTCGCGGATTCTCCGATTGCGGTGGAATTCTTCGTCACTAGACTCTGCTTCAGATGACTCCGCCGAGATATCCGAGTAACTTCGGCTAAGACGAGACGGAGGAAGACGGTCGCGACTTCGACGTCCGCGTGAGGAATCAGTGTTATATGATGCAGTACGGGGTGCATTCCTGTTACGATCTTGACCGTTATTGCCAAGCCCGTTGGGCAGAATGTTCGAAACCTTCTCTGAAAGCTTCTCTCGAAGACTAGGGCTATGTGTTGATCGGCGACGACCCGACTCATCAGGTCTCACATCGGCGCGATGAGGACGGAAGGTCGGCGGTGGGTTACTAGCAACTGGTGGCAGACGTTCATTGGAAGGCGAGTATCGACGAGATGTCGGCGAGGGAGGGCTCACGTCGGATCGCTTTCTCGCACGAGGAGGGACAGGTTCGTCGTCGCTGGATTCCGAAGAGTAGTGCCTGGGCTGACTGTGTCGCCGCGGCGGTGCGGGCCGCTTCGTATTAGGGTCAAGATAAGTATCTGATGGTCCCCTAGCTGGGTGTGGTGGGACATCTGGTGAGGGTGGTTGGTTGTAGTCGGAGAAGCTTCGTCGTCGGGCATGTTCATCGGAGCGACTGTTGTATCTCTCAGGCGAAGGTCTGGTTGGTCGCGGGCCTGCATGTCTACCCGGAACGTGATTGTACAACGGTCGCTCTGGCGCCGGTCTAGCCCGATTTCCAGCAAATGCACTACCTCGTACGTGAGAGTATGCAAACTTAGGTTCCGGTCCATCACCAGGCTCACCAGGACCAGTCGGCTCTCGTGCTGCTTCCCGGAACGCCTCTCTTTCTCGTGCATTCGCTTCCTTTCTTAACTTTTCGGCGCACGACTTGTGCCAGCGATCCACCTCGGCATCTGGCTGTGACGGGAAAACGGTGGGTGGTAATTCTGGAGGAAATTCTTGACCGGTCTCTGGGTGTTTTAGCTGCCAGTTCTTGACGGCAAACTGCAAGAAAGGAACGTGTTCCTCGGGCCCAAGCAAAATTTCGAGAGACTCCCATCGTGAAAAGCCTCTAGGGGTGAGAGCAGGTATTGAAGGTGGTTCAAAATCGTTCGCTGTTGGTTGCATTGTATGTTGGCATCCAGTCACTTGCCATATGTAGGAGATGGACTCGTGGGGCATCTCGAAGAGAGCTGAAACTTGTCAGCACAAACATTATGGTAGACAGTCAACGAAATTAACTCACAGTCATAATCGCCTCCAACAGCCTTGTAAAATGCGGCCAGTTTCTCTGGTGTAAGATGGCAGACATTTTTATCTCCAATCTCGAGTATCTATTATGACGTAAGGTGGTTAGTATGCGATTCTTGTCATAGAGGTCGTCTTCCCTCAAGTCCAGGCGAAAAAATATGGGCGCATACAATATGACGACTTATAGATCTTAACAGAGCATCTAATAGTTTGGAAGGGCTCTTGTCCTTCTCATACATGTATGCGTACTCAATGGGAGGAGGCGGCGGGGTTGACGAGGTTGCGCCAGGCGCTGGCGGGGTTTCTGTCTTTGGAGGGGCCGCCATGGTTGTGAAGTTTGAAGATTAGGCGAGGATGGAGTTGAAGTTGGGTAGAAAGTCGTTGACAAAAGACCACGATAGTAGCGCTTTCACATCCAGGGCAAATCGCGGGGAAACGTGGATAGCGAGGCAATCGGCGGTCAGGTCAGGTCAGCGGATCGATTGTCGATATCGATGTCGATGATCGGAAAGATAAGTTGAACAGAGATGCAACGGTACGCAGCCGTGGACGAGGATGATGTCGCATTCGGTTAAACGGTCCTGGAGGAAAAAGCAAGCAAGTGACAATGACGGGGAAACTTGAAACGCGATAACAATAGAAAAGTCACAAAAAGAAAAGAAATATTGCTCAGGCGCAGCCCGTCAGGTTGGGATCCGATACCTTATGAATGGAGCCCAGCCCAGCTGATGACAATGACAACCTAAACTAAAATGCTCCAGGAACAGGGACAAGTCAGTAGGCAGCGCAACCAGGCAGAGATGGAAAGTGCCAGGGGTATGAAATAGACAACCCAGCCCGGCTTGGCAAAGGAAATGGAAGTGGGCAGAAGATTAAAGCACAAGCAGGAAAGAACAAACCAGGCAATTAATACAAGGCACACAAAGGACGGAAGGGAAAAAAGAAGGAAGACAACAAGTGACAAATGTTGGTTTCCCATGTAAAAGACATGGATGTGCCTGGCAAGACAAGATTGGGTGTGTGGCTGGCAGGTACTTTGTTACAGTGCTTGATACCTCGGGTTTGCTTAGCAGCTGACCTTGTTTGTCATCTGCTGTATCATCACAATGTTGATCTTTATTCATCAATTCTTTCCTTTGTTTCACAGCTTATCCTCGTTTATACCTGCAGTGTCTACCTTTCAAGGCTCGCTACCAGCAATATCTTTCCGAGAATCGAGTACACAGCAGCCGACAGTAGAGCCTAAACTAACGCACCTAAACATCACAACGCAGACGTTGGCGTACTTCTCTTGGCCTTATGCCTCAACTTACCGTGGCCTGACACGTGCATCTTTGCCGGGCGATCCCTCCCTCCCTCTCCGTTGTCATTGTCTATCCGGACAAGGTAGTGGATTTTTCGCATCTCGCACACGCTGGCTGTGTGATACTAAGCCCAGCGGTAAAAAAAACAACGAAAATAGGTACTTTTCTAGAACAAACCCAGTTGGTTCCCTCAAGCTCAGCCTCCAAAACGGTGGCCGAGTTGCTCAGCAGCGAGAAGGCCCCCACCTGCCAAGTTGAGATCTGTAAGATTTCATTCTGAGATGCATGCAGAGAAAGAAGCTGAACAATCTCGAATATTCTCACCTTTCTGCATGATTATTTCATCGCCTGTGATAAATCATTATTTTCGTTTCGTCGTTTCTGAGTAACGTGAGAATGCGCATCGTTGTGAGACATTTGAACTGTGATGTCATTGTTTGATCAATGACAGGGAAGCAGGACCGCTGCAAATGAATGGTCCCGGAAAGCTGGGCAGGAAGCCGTTCACCTTGTTCTCTATAGGGTAAGCCACTTAACTTAAACTATCTGGTAGTGATTAATGTTATAGTTAGGTAGCGTTTTAATTATCAATGGAATCCCGCCTAATTGCCTGATACGACACGCAACCTTGGGAAAGGTTGTCGCTTTTCGTCTCGACATCCCGAAGCCATGGATTCACCTGATGAAGCGCCATATTTTGTATGGCAGATGCAAGATGTCGCCTCTGCCAGTTCGAGTTGGAAGAAGGCGACCTGGTCGTCGCACGTCTGTTGGTCTGATCCGTGTGATATTGGCAATGGCTCACGTAAAGATAGACATTGGGGGCCTTCGATTTTCGATGGAATTTAACCTCCGTATGTCCGACACTATATACGACGATTTCCAATGGATCAATTTGCACACTTGTGCCAGACCTCGATGCATGTTAGAGGGTCGCCGCACACCTTTCTTTCACAACGACTGTCTTGACTTCAGGCTCTACGACATCTCGGATGCGTTTATCGCTGCTGGAGACTACGCTTTTGACCCTACTGCACACGAGAGGGACAGGCGCTCTCGTCGTATCAAGCGTCTTCTGGCTCCAAAGTTGAGGGATGAGCTTCAGATTGGACTTCCGACTGAGATATTGATGGCCATAGCTGGATATCTTGTCCGTGAATGCGCTGTCATCACGACAGAATCACAGTCACTAGGGATTGATGTCTCGGATACGACTGTTGACCTAACACAAGATGTGTACGTTAGTTACACAACCATCGAAGGTCTACGCTATGTGAAGAGCATTAGCAACACGGCGCCAAAGCTTTGCAACGAGGATCGCCATGGGTTACTCAGCAAGCAGGGAGAGCCTGTTGGCAAGATATGGATCGCTGAAGATTATCGTGGGATTCGCCTTGTAAAATTCTGTCCTGCAGACGCCTTATTAGCAGGACCTACACCAATCGTGAAGTCGTGGTGGAGAACCATCTCTATTCCGTGTGATGTTGACAAGATTACAATTAAATTTGACGTAAGTGCCCATCTACGCAAGTCAAGTTCCATATTAACATCATGTCAGGGCCTCAAAGTGAGGGACATTCTCATTTATAATGAGACGATACCAGATGACGCCAGCAATTATGTTGGTTGGGTGAGCCCTGAACATCCAAACAATGTCATTGACATCACGACGTTCGATCAGGTCAACAGCTTCCCCGAAAGACTTATGATGACGTTCTTTAATTGCAACACCAACGGTATAACCGGATATACAGCAGTGACTGTCGGAAGCTCCGTTTCGATGATTCATGCTCATGAGAATGATAGCACTGGCTTTTATACAGATATGGACGGTGCTTTTCCGCGCGGCTTCTTTATCTATATGCCACTTGACAAAGGAGAATTTGTGACTGAGATATGTCGAAGATATGCACTAGCAGCAGGAGATCGGATCTCGGCCTGTCTTGTGTTCATTACGAATAAAGGTAGAAACACGCTCTTTGGAACAAGTAGTCCACCAGAATCTTGTCTAGCTTTCGATAGGATTCTGACACCTGCACCAAATGGAACGCAGATCTGGTTCAACGATTCAACGTCGGTCCATCCAAAGTCGCTCAGATATCTTGCATTTGATGAACTTGAGCCGCCCATCCAGCGTCCCCCCCCTCACTTATGCCGAACCCTCCGTACTTCTGGACTCATAACACTCAGTCATGGTTCGTATCATCATACAGTATGGAAGGGATTGTGGATATGACTCTCTGCAGAGATACAGCATTTGGTCATCGACCCATTACCGGGATTCTGCTACAATATGAAAATGGTCACCGGGGATGCTTGGGCCAATTTCGGTTTGATAAGACCCTCGAGAAGATGTCGGTAAGGCATATAAGGGACCTGTATATTGGCAGCTTGAGGACCAAAAAGTCGTACCTCTATATTGCAGACGTTACCACCTCTCCACCACATGGCGATGGAGGCTTGTTTTGGATGCAAGTTTCTCGACACGGTACGCTTGAATGGTGGTCGTCTTTTCATCATTCCATCGTGCGCTACACATCTATCACAGGACAGCTCACCAACATGAAAACACCATTTCCGAACTATATTAAGCAAATTTAAGTATTCTACAAACCTCATTCAATCCTATACAGGGCGTATTAGGTGACGTCTCGTCTAGAACTGGCCCATGCCGCCTTTCCTTTATATGTGATTTCCCTCCAGTCATTTTTGGTTGTTCTCTTCTGGCTGCCATGGGCGTCACTGAAAAGTACTCTGTCGACCTTCCGAGGTGGTTAACCCTTCTAAGTTGAAAGTTAATGAACTTGTCACTAGCAGAAAGCGTCTGCCTATTTTCCCCAAGAGGAGGCTGGATCTTGCGCCTAGTATGAACCGTTGTTGACATGGCAAGGTAGCTATGCAGTAAGGTTGATTCTTTAGCCTTAAAGTGGTGAAGTAGATGTCTATTTGATAGACTCAGGTAAGCCGCAAGGTCTCTATGAAGCTTACCGGGCCTTTTTGGGATGATGTTTGCCGCTCAGATGGAACATGGCCATTGTCACGATCGCCTTCGTTCGCGAGAGGCGTGAACTTTTGTTGACCGTCGGCAAAATAGAGGATTATTGAACACTATGGTATAACAAATCAAAGAATTGCAGAGCAGAAGTCAAATATTCTTGGCATTCCATTATTTCACTGTGGATATTCCATGAGAAGTTAAAATCTTGTCAACAATCTGTTCACGATGTTGGTGACCCGATTACCTGGACAGCAACCCGTTGATCTACCTCCTTCTAGGGTAAGCCACTTGCGCCTTCGTAGGGCAGAACCAGGGTTGGTATCCACTAAGCCCTTTCAGGAAAAGTTTCTCCAAATTCATTGCCGCATTGCTGGCCTCTTCCCTTCTCGAAGGTTTTCATCCCCAATCACAAGCACAGTGACGTCTTTTTGTCATCTTCTTTCACACTCCTTGACAGGACCCTTTATTGAGTTTTGACCACTTTTTCTTCCAACACTCTAGATTTTATTCTTGACATCTTGAAAGATCACCATCATGGACGCCCTTAAACCTGCCGTCGATGCCGTCAAGCCGGCCATTACAGCTATCACGCACAACATCCCTGCGCCCATTCGCGACATTGGCGTTTCTCTCATCGGCGAGACTTGCTACAAGTCTCTTCTTCTCGACGTCAACATCGAGGATGTCGACTGCATCAAGCTCGGTGTCTCCAAGGCTCTCGGTATCGGAATCATCGCCGCCTCTGCTGTCGTCAAGGTCCCCCAGATCAAGAAGCTCCTCTCGTCCAAGTCCGCCGAGGGCGTGTCTTTCCTCTCCTACGTCCTCGAGACTGCTTCATACCTCATCTCGCTCGCCTACAACATCCGCAATGGCTTCCCTTTCAGCACTTTCGGCGAGACTGCCTTGATCGTTGGACAGAACGTTATCATTTCTGTGCTTGTCCTCAACTACAGCGGCCGAGCTAGTCTGGCTGCTGTCTTTGTCGCCGGTCTTGCTGCTGCCGCTGCTACTTTGTTCGCTGAGAACATTGTTGATGCGCAGACCTTGAGCCAACTTCAGGCTGGTGCTGGTGTCCTGAGCGTCGCTAGCAAGCTTCCTCAGATCGCCACCATTTTCCAGCAGGGTAGCACCGGTCAGCTTAGTGCCTTTGCTGTAAGCCATCCCAAGTCTCCAGTTAATTAAACAATAACTAACATGTTCAGGTCTTCAACTACCTCGCCGGTTCTCTTTCCCGAATCTTCACAACCCTCCAGGAGGTCGACGACAAGCTCATCCTATACGGATTCATTTCTGGCTTCGCCCTAAACGCCATCCTCGCTCTCCAGATGATCTACTACTGGAACGCTCCCTCCGAGAAAGCCAAGGGCAAGCGCAAGGTCACTCCCATCGAGGCCAAGCCTGCTACCAGCACTCTGAGCCCTTCTGCCTCTACCACGGCTACTCCCAAGAAGAGCCCCACCACTCGCCGCCGCGGTTAGATAGGAATATCTAGTTTCTTGTGCGAGATTGCGTTGATTTTATAGAGAAATTGCTTCAATAAGCTCATATTTGATACATGTTCACTTTGCTATACTCATGCTTCATTGACTGAATACGTCACACTACAAGTGCACTCAGAGTGCAATGTTGAGTGTGATCATGTTGTATATATTCAACTACCTATGTAACCTGTTGTGAAATGCCCGTTGGTGATGCTATCCCAGCAATCCATGCAAATGGTATGCCCCTGTTGTGCCCTTGTATGAACGCCGTTGTAATAATCCAAGTTGTCGCTAATGTTTCCAATCACCCAATCCCATATCCCAACCCTTTTAAAAAGCCATCGCAGTTTGTCCGTTTGTTGATGTGTGACTCGCTGTATCGTTTCGACCTGCGCACCGCAGACATCGTTTCTGCTCGCCGAGGTTACTGACAGAGCAGCTAAAGCAGACATGCTTGCCGCAAGCACCGCATGAGTGATCCTCGTTATCGAATCCATCCACATCCATGCCATTGTCGCCGCCATTCAAGCTAACACCACAGTCGTCGCAGCTTGAAGGAGCTAGTTCGGTTTGGTTGAGAGTAGAAGTCGACGCCGATGGTGCAGAAGAGATATTCCAGAATCGATGAAGGGATTGTTGCGTTGACTCGGGTCTTGTAGTTTGTGCTTCCGTTTGCATATGTTCAGATGGAATTTCGGCGTGTTGACTCTGGTTCTGCGCTGAGTACAACATATTAAGTGTACGTTCTAAATCCTTATTAGCAAACTGTCTTCAAAACTCATGGGAGACAAAACCTCACGGTGGATTATCGCAGCAGAAGGTCTATTATCGCGGAATCGCTTCATGGTTCGGCTATGAAGATGAATCGGTGCTGAAGCCATGATGGTAAAAGGGTTGGTGATAGAGCTGTTCACGCGTGGGGGAGAGTCGAAGGATGAAACTGATGAGGGTGAGGCGCAGAGCTCGGAGACGGATCGTTTGCGCTTGTGGGCCGCCATTTTATATAATTAGTTGATGAACTTCTGGGGATTGGGTTTTGTCGAGGAACCGGATATTTGGAAAGAGTAGTTGGATGAGGATGTCGCGAGTGATGAGGTGAGATGAGATCTCTACTTGAGTTGTGGGGCTTCGAGTTGCCCAGCGGCGCGACGCGCTTGGATGGTGACGTCTGGGTGGGTGGACGCGTTAATGGGCTCGCGCGACAGTTTGTGGTATGGTTCCATGAGTTTGAGTTAGGTAGGTACCTAGGCAGGCACACGACATCTGCTCAGATCAGACCTTCATTAAATTTGATGCCGCATTTTTAATCTACGCTTAACTGCTCTTCATCTCCTTTTGGGCTCCTCTTGGTATTTGCTGAAATTGTTAGATTGACAATGGCTTGTAGTAGACTGGAGTTGTGGTTGTTTTCTCCATATGCCATCTTGTTTCTTTGCGATAGTTGAAAGGCGGAGAGAAATATGGAAAAGGTGTCTCCGTTCTCTAAACCCAGCTTCATTGAAACCTCTTAGTCATTGGTAGGTGTATACCACACCGCCTTGACATTCTTTTTCAGATTTTTAGTATAAGCTGTCGGATAGTAACAGCTAGTCTATACATCCATCCATGGATGCATCCTAACCAGGCTATTTCGGTTCTGGAGAGTGTGCACAGGCAAAAGTCAGAACATAAGACGCCCCCACATCAGCTTGTTGTCTCTTGAGTTGTCGTCTCCCTAAGAGACGACAAGTTAGGGAGATTGCAGGAAAAAGACGACAAGCCTAAGCTGTTGTCTCCTCAGACCGACAAGGAGCACCACATCATTTCGTTTAATCAAGCAATGTATCTTTGCCGATTAAGCTTTCTGTCCAAGCTTCTTTGCCCTGCGGTGGGCCAATTGCATTTCACCATTTGATTCTAAGTCGTGCTACCCAGAAGTGGCTCCCATGCCAGTGGTCAAGACGAGCCAGTGGGTCAAGGCATTTCGATCAAGAAACCGCCAAAGCGTCCAAAACGTCCAAGTTTGCACGTATGCGCGCTTTTGACGGTAATCCCGAAGACGAGGTTGTGTATATATACGTATAGATTTCCAGTCCTAATCTTGAAGTGAGCCTCACAGTCATTCTTTTCTTCAGTATGAGCCAACTAAGCATCGATGCTATTATTACACTCGTTAGCGCAATTCCCGCTCTCTTCATCGCTTCTCTAAGTGCATGGTTCGCCTACTTGGCGCTGCGTCGTAATAACATGTCTCGTAATGACATTGAAACCTCAACAATCGAGTTTATTCTTTCACACACGAGTACTACTCCAGCTAGGTATGTCGTTTATGGAGTTTTTACCAGTTGTTTTCTGGCTCTAAACATAATAGTCTGGAAATGCATACCTCATCGTCCCAAACTTCAACGACTCTCTTGCCTCCAAGCGAAGACTTTCCCCAATTGCAACTCCTACCTCCAGCCCTCTTACCTGACTTCCGGCGGGAGCCAGGCCCAGGCCAACTTATATCGACCACCACCACGTCAGAGGAACAAGCCCGACCTGCCAATGTACGCAAGCGCACTAAACTAGATTGTGGTTGATGTCACTGACCTTACGGCTTAGGAGTGAGAGCCTTGTGATGGCAGTGCAACTCTTACAAGGCTTGTGATTTGCCACAAAGCATGGTCGTTTTATGCCCGGGGATGTTCAGGCTACGGGAAAGGGAAAGGGTGTTGTTAAATATTATACTAAGCGATATATCGTCTCACTGAGTGTTAATATATTGCTTCTTCTGTTGCATCAAGGCTTTTCTTTCTGGATGTTGTTGAACTGTTTTAGATAAGTACTGCGTAGTACGTAGCGAGCGCCATGGAGGCTAACCGGGATCTAAATTAGCGACAAACGTTATTTAGTTCCCGGCGCGCGGTAGACCCAAGGCTTTGGGTTCAACTCCATACCACCTAATCCTTTTGACCCTATCAATCTGAGCCTTTAACTTCTCAACTATGAATATCATCACTTATTGATCGTCATGTACTCGTTGACTACTTCTCATCTTCCGAAAGCTCGGTTATAAGGAAGTGAGCCGTGAGAACCTCGAGAGGAATTGTACAGCATAGCCGCAGGAATGGTCTACCGACGGGTTGTTATTCGTGTTAAAAGGGAACAAAGCCACAGTTGACCAGCTTCTGGCTTACCAGAATATCGTTGTTGTGTGTCGTTTTAAGTGCCAGAGTGAGTTCGGGGCCTCCCGTCCCCACAGGCTTCAATATGAAACAATGGAGTGGGCAGGTGTATAGCTTAACAGCCAATTACAAGAACACAAACTGTTGTTAGCGTTGCGACGCTACACTTACTACGTATAAGTCAAGACTCGAAGATAGATGACATGGAAGCTGTTCCAAGCGAAGACTTCTGTTAAGTCGGTATTTTATACCTTTTAAAATACCGTGATCTACATGCATACAAAGAAAGATACAAACACGTGCCAAAAAGGAAAAAAGGAAACTAAGAAATAAAATCCCAGAAGCGCCATGCCTGCTGCCGTCCATCGCTCGTCTCCATGCGCCTCGGTCCCTATGAAGGAAGAGGCTCAAATCAAACCCGGGATACATGATACCATCGTTTAGATGGAACGAAACATGTATGGTGTTATGTTTGTGATACTGGGAGGAGTCCCGTCCGTTCTGGTTGTCTGAATACGCCTGGGAAGTTTTCCGTTACTGGAGGGAGAGAAGGAGGTGGATGCGAATGTTGCTGCCACGATGAATGAGATGACACTGTTGACATTGATGGTGGGACGACAGTGGATGAGATGCTGTCGAGATAAAATGTTAGATACTTAAACTGAAGATGAATGAATGAGGATATAGCTATACCGAGAAGCTGGGTCAAATTGTACTAGAGCAAGTTCAAGAGTCAAGGTTTCGACATCGTGGGGCGCGGGATTGCGGCGACGGAGTGCTTTATAGGCGAACCAAGCACTCAAAGTCGACACAAGTAATCCTGGAATTGTGGCAATGATAGTGACAATAGCATCCGTAGATAAGTCACCCATGTTAGAAAGATTGATTACATAGAACGGTTTGAGATACGGGTTTCTCAAAGTTGCACATGTAAGTTAGAAAGATGGAAATCTAGAAATGCACAAAATCCCACCTAGTTATATACAAGCGTGGATCAAGGACAGACATCAAGGGTCATTCGTCGTTCGGAGGGAACCGCTTACCAGATTGTTGTAGGGCTGGCCTTACAAGAAGAGGGGGTGGGGGCTGAAACTCACTGGGCCCGGATCCTAATCCTCGTCCGAACATGGTCCCTTGCAAGACGAAAGGTGTACAACAACTATTGGATAACACTAATTCCGGGCAGTGACCAGTACTGGCTAAGGACTACGTTAATGGCACAGGTAACTTCTTTCCAAATTAAGAGAAAACACTATAATATAAAATATTAAAGATCTATCTTATATTTGCAGTCCATAAGAGTCGAATGTTTTGACTTCACATTTCGGGCAAATATGTCACTATATGCGTGTTATAGTACATATACTGGTATCGCTATGGGTATGTATCTGATGTTCGTACAATTAAGTCTTAGAAACAAGATCCTCTGCATTAGCTAATTAAGTACAAATGCACATTCAGGATATGTCCAGTATTATGTCTACCCATACAGCATCGGAAATGTCCCCTGGAACCATCCATAATTCATGTCGCTTGAAACGTAGAATCTTGTTTAACCTGAGGTCAACAAGTTCAGCCTCATAGTACGTCCTTCTCTAATAAATATGGCAAGCCGGGAACTGCAGCGGGTACGGAATTATGCATCGTCCATCAGCTTGCCTGCTGTCATCGTCATACTAGGGTATTGTTTAATCATGCTTCGTTCGGTCGGCTCGTTGAGAATTTCCTATAGTGGCATTGATACTTGCAACACACAAGGGAGACTTGATACTGTACCTTGATTCAACACCTGATGGTATTTGGCCGCTCTTTATCAACAAAATGCATTCTTCATTATGTTCCACTTGTTGTGCTTCTTGTGCCAATACACCTTGAATGCAAAGAATACACCAACACAGGACACAACCAGGCCAGCAGTGGAATAAGCAATGGCGACTTTAACTTCATCCGTCATTGTTGCCGATCAGACAAGAGAAGCCTCGGGCGATAAAAAAGGGATTGCAGTGGACAAAAGAGAATGCTGTAGGCGAAAGAATGGAGATTGTAGAGGACAAAAGATTCAAGATCTGGGGTGTAACGGGCTCTAATAAAGAACAACCAGTTTATCTAGGCGCCGACAAAAGAGCCGCAGCTGGAGGCAGTGCCGCCATGCTGAGCGTTATGTGTTGCACATTTGCACACCATCGAGGGATAAGTAATACAAGACTGTTGGAGTAGTGAGTACGACAGATCGTGGATGTTGACTAATTATAACGAGGCAGAGTAAGATTCAAGGGAGGGATACTTGTGTAACAGTATGCTGTTAATCATCAAGTTGGTCGCACTTTGAAGGGTTTAATGCTCTTATTGTAGGATCAGTTATGAAGAACTCCAACAGTTGATACAAATTAAACGAAATACATAATCAAGACTTGACAGAACTCCAACTCCTGCGCTATGTTTTCCCACGCAATACAAAACAAGAGATCATGTACGTCAACAACTCCAGAGGCAATGAGACAGATCATCCAAGAGAGCATAGTAACAACCAATCTCGACAAGGCTCTCATAGTGTCCTCTTCAGAAATCACCACCTCCACCAATTCCCAAACAGAAGCTCAAAAAGAAACCCTTTTACTGTATACGGCCTCTGGTGCGGTATCACAGGAAACTCCGTAATCGTCGACTCAGAATACTCGGCCGTAGTAACATACTGTGAACTTGTTAGCTATATTCTTCAAAGGTTAACAACGGACTTACCCCCCGATCCCAAGTGTACGCTCTGTTCGACGCGGAACAGATCGAGAAGGATAACCACGTGCAGAAATACAGCGCCACCCTGTGTGCCCCCAAGACTGCACGAAGGATAGGATGCACTATCGGGCGTAAGATGTATCGGCGCACGGGCTCCAAGGCGCGATAGAAGGCGCGAAAGGATCTATAACATTTGAGGCAGAGAAGGATGACTATGGGCAGTAAGATCTCCTCCCAGAGGCATTGGAGTGTGGATATGGGTCTCTTCATGGCTGGCAGGCGAAGAGACATGGCCCACAGGAGAAGAGACGGCAACCCTTCCCAGAGACCTTGCACTATTATTCTCTCCCATACTGTCTGGAAATATATCCCTTCCCATGGAATCTTTCGTAATATCCAGAGGAGTGGCTTGAGTGCCATTTCCCAGACGGTCGGTCGAAGAATACTTATCCACAGGGGGCATAGAAATATGCGCCAGAGGAATCGACAAACGGGCCATGTGATATAGTAGGCGCATTTGTCTTCCAAGAAGAATAGATTGTCTTCTTGGTATAGGGACTCTGTCCCGTTGTAGTCCCAAGGAGTGCTTGGGCAGTCCGAGTCTTGAGTCGTGGGGGTGCCTGGTATTTTCGGGCTAGAGTTTGCACTCCTTTTGCATCTCGGCGCCCTGCATCCTCTTGTCGAGTGACCCATTGTGAGTAGAATTTGACAGTGATATCAGTATGGTGTAGTAGTAGTAGATGGTGTTGTTCGGGCACGATAGCAGTGTTTCCGCAGATCTGGGGTGAAAGTCGCGATGAGGTAGGGTGGCGAAGAGAAGTGAGAGTTGGAAAAATGAAAAGGTGTCGTGTTCATTTTGGAAGAAGGTTGGGGAGAATATTCGTCCTGCCTGGTTTAATGTTTGGCTTGATCGATCAGATTCGCAGGGTTTGGTGGAAGCAAAGCTTGATATAAGGCAGCAAACGAGAAGACCTTTGTACATCAATCAGCAACTCAAACTTGATGATATCCTATGAACCAATTATGATAGACCAAGCAACAATCAACGTTCATAATGCGAATCCTCCCCCAATCAGACCTACCTCAGGATCAAGGAGTCACAACGATCCAATCAACTTCTTACATCCGGATCACCAACTTTCCCAAATCGCCCCTGAGGTTAAGAACTTTATCGCAAGCCCTCTTCACATCCTCCAAATTCTCAAAATCCACCGTGTTGAAGATCCCTCTGACCTTACCATCCTTAATCATCCCCTCGACAACCTTCATATCCTCCAGAATCCCTGGGTTCCCAGACAAAAACTCATACTTGATGTTTGTACCACGTAACTTCCAAGTATACCACCACTGAAATGTATTTAATATCCATCCAAGCCATCCAGGAAAGAACTTCGGACCCAGTATCTCGAGCATAACGTCGCTCTTGGGGACACTGGCGATACTCATGAGGATACCGTCTGGTTTGAGGACAGATATGCACTCATTCAGTGTGGAGAATTGAGTGCTTATTGCAAAGTCAACTGTACCTGGACCAACCATGTTGACTACACTTTGAGTTTTGTAATCGTAGAGTTGGTTGACCAGCCCGGGGAGATATTCCTCGACAAGACCCATCTTGGGCGTGGATACAGTTGAGATTATCTTCTCGACACCAAAGTAATTCTTTGCAACTTGGATCATTAAGGAGCCAGTTCCACTGAGAGCAGCGGGTATGTACACTGTCTGACCAACGAGGCTATCCCGGCCTTGGTGTTGAAGTCCGCGCTTGATGGTTTGATATGCAACCACTGTCAAGGCTGGGAGTGCTGCAGCTTCTTCAAAGGAGATATGATCTGGCTTCTTATGAAGAAACTTTGCTTCTGTGACGACGTATTCTGAACACCAACCCGCGGGTGGTCGGGTAAAGATAGGCTTTTCATATTCGGCGCCATAGACTTTATCGCCGACTTGAAAGTCAGTAACCTCTGAACCAACAGCGATTACTGTTCCAGATCCTTCCATTCCGAGCGGAAAAGGGTATTTCCTGAAGTTGTGTAAGTTTAGTTTGACTTTAGGGTTGATGTGACTTACAACCGATCACCAATAAGGATATTAAGCTGTCCAGAAGAAAACCTCGTGTCCTCGGTATTGATACAAACTGCTCCCATTTTGAGCAGGACTTGGTCAGGTTTTGTGATGCTCGGTATGGGTTGCTCCACGACTGTGTACTCGGCTGGGAGACATTTCTTTGGCGCGACTAGAGTTTGGGTGGTAAATGGTAATTTGGACATTTTGCTTAGAGTGTAAGATCTATTGGTCTGATTATCTACGTGCTTACAGGGTGCCGCATGATCTTTTATTTACTTGTGTTCGTCGGCGGCGGAGTCGGTATGTCGGCGGTGGAGATGAAGATACTCGGAGGGGACCCACCGAAACCGCCGAAGTCCACCGCCGGTGGTCCGAGTTTCAGCTTTAGAGTTTCTTTTTGCGGAGTTGCAACTTGGAATTGTAAATTCGGGCTGCGGACATATTGGATTCATTCAAAGAGAACAAGTGTCCATTGTTTTTCTCTGTTACCCCCGCGACTGTTTCTCTACCTACGACAGATACAGCGTCCTTCATTTGACTTTAGCCCCTTCGTACACGCAGTCCAATGTACCGAGTTCTAGTTCAAAAGACGAACTCTGAGCTGCATGAGATCTCAGACATGGGCACTTATTGTTTGTGTTCGTCTCCATCACAGTCACCTCTCAACGGACACTCATCATGATATCGCGTCAAAATCAGGTACTTTTCTCTATGTACAATCAATCTATCGCATTCATTCCTTGAGCTCGAGCTCTCTGTTCTACAGTTTATCGTCGCACAAAAAAAGCAAAATGGTAACGTCCCGTTCCCTTATTCGGTCCTGTATCCCTTGGGGAAAACACTCAAAGCACGCCGGCTGTCATGATCGCATCGCAAGACAAGAATCTGCAATGACTTTTGGTTGTTGGTACAAAAGAAATCCGTTTCCTTACTCCGTCCGGTGCTGTTATAAGAAAGGCCGAAGTACGCTGACTGTCGTGACTTCGCCTGATTGCAAAAAAGGGGAAAAGAAAGAAAAAGAAGAAGCGATCGCTTTTCTTGATGGCTGGCGCAAAAGAAAAGGCTCGATTCGTCATGCTGGTCTCTTCGTCGCGACTTGATTAGTCGTGCATGCTGGAAGCCAGACCTTCGAGATGTCCCCGCGAGCCTCGCGAGTAGGTGGAAGTGTCTAAGAGAGTCAGTAACGAAACGACACTTGTGAATCTCAAGTTCGACATACCTCTAACATCACTAAGACCCAACTGATCTGCAACGTTCAGGTACCCCTCAGAAGGCTTGGCCTTGCTTTTCTCGACAGTTGTCGCCAGCTTCTCGTCTACCTTCCAAGCGCTACGGCACATGGGGCAGGTGACGCCCGCGCCGGGCTTGTTTTCTGCCCACAACTTGAAGCATTTGGCATGAAAGTTGTGGCCACAGGCCGCAGCGCACCAGACCAGCGCGGGCTTCTTCTCACCCTCTTTCTTAAGCTCACAGTAGCAGATCGGGCAATCTCCTTCAATAGGCTTTCGCTTGTCGGACTCTTCCTGGGACTGAGACTGGGATGCATAGATGTCGGGTGCGGACTCAAAGATGGACTGGAGCTCGGTGCTGAGAAGAGCCTGTTGGTAGAGAAGATCGTCGGGAGCGTTGAGCATCTTCTTCATAACCTGTGAAGATATTAGTATGGTGAAAAAGAAGGCGAGGCGTGGAACTTACGAAGCAGATATGTTTACACTGCGCGAAGCCCCTCATGTGGTGAGGGCAGGTACAAGTAACTCGCAACCCAATGTGGACATTGTAAATGTTCCCGGTCGAACCGGTCATTTCGACGTACTCTTCCGGGCGTGATTCAGTACCAACGCGAGTGCGGTTCAGGACATAGAAGCGCTCAGTCTGAGCCCGGTCGTAGACACCTTGCCAATGCTTGGGAGGCTCATCTCGAAACTTGCGGAGTCGCTTTTCTCCTCCGAGTTTCATCATTTTCTTGACTGGAGCAGCCTTCTTGGACGTGTGGTCCTCTTCATCCTTGATGCCACTCGCCTGCTCAGGCTTGTAATCATCATTGTCTTCTTCCTTGGTGATCTCACTCGCCTTTCGTTTGTTGTTGGCGGGAAGCGCGGTCAGGTTCTCCTTGGTGTCGAGCTCTTTCTTGACACGGACTGCCTTCATCGGCTGCTCATCACTTCCATCGTCATCGTCTTCTTTTTTGATCTTGGTCGTCTTTCGCTTCTTGTTGGTAGCGGGCACTGTCAAGATTTTCTTCGCCTGTTTCTTGCCACGGACGGCCTTTTTGGGCTGTTCATCATCGTTATCCTCCTTCTTGACTTCACTCGCCTTCTGTGTCTTGTTGGTAGAAGGTGGTGGAGCTTGGTCGGCCTTCTCGCTAACACCGGCTGGTGAAGGACCCGCTTGCTGCAACTGGAGTGCTCTGGTGGCGCTTCGGGTCATACGTCGATTCTCAACATTCAGAGTTGGGGTTTCATTTGCGCTTTGAGCACCGCTCGAATTTGTAGAATCCATTTTGACGATCTTGAAGGATTTTCAGAATGAATAAAAAGTGTGGTGTTTAAGAGGAAAGAAATCGCTTTGGTCGCACTTGCCTCCAGGGTATGGTGAGTGCAGCACTTGGTGTATTTATGACGACAAACGCCAAGTCACGTGCTACCATTCATCCCAAGTTGCGGTCGCTTCACTCTCTTGACACTGCATGGAAGTGACAAAAGTCTTTGTAGCGAAAGATTCATTTATCTCATTTAATTCTTTCTCCTGATTCAAAGAATGCGCTGTGGTTTGAAGAAAAAGGATTGACAAGGGTCTTTTTATCTTGTTACCTGATGATAGAAGTGTGGCGTGTGCAACCAGGTATCAAAAAGTACTTAGATATGTTAGTGAATATTGGAAGACAAAGTATGTGCTTTTATCAATTAGGCTTCTGCTTAGCCGGGCGATTAGAGGCGCGAGATGTTACAGTTGGGGTGAAAGGGACAGTAGCAAAGGAACTCATAATATTTGACATGTCATTCACGCATTCACAAAGATGTTTCATTCAATTTGAAAGGAATTGCTCTTTGGCATTGATTTATCCTATCTTCTTCATCCACTGACACCATCTCTTTTGCCTGGCCTCATACCGCTCATGATAGCCCAAAAAGAAAACCAGCCAAACGCCCCGGAGCTAAGGACCAACCCGCCCCTGCTCACTTGAGGGTACATATGCCCCACCGTATGCGCCCCCTATACAAAGAGAATAACAAAAGAAAGAAAAAAGATAGATTGATTGATGTGGTGTATACAGGTCAAGCCAGAAAATTGGCTGCCGTTTTGAAATGGTTCAACGCCGAGTCTATGCTATGGCTGTCAAAGATTTATAGTATTAGACATGAAGGGAATATTGGTGTGTGGCCGTAAGATCATCGGAATGATGGTATCATGGAAGGTCGTTTGGTTGAGGGCCGTGATACTGTCATCGAGGTATTCGGTGGTAAATCGTAGTAAACCATGGATGTGGGTATTAAACAGTCGAACTCAATGGTGGAAGGGTATTGACTGGCAGTAACGGTCATCAGGTAGCAATACATAATCGCACAGATTCGTCGCAGTGCCTATGAGAGAGTCGCAAGACAGATGCGCGCAGCTCTTAAGGCAAGGGTCGTCGGTGGCTGGGATCGCGGGGTTGTTGATATCGACCGTGAGATTGTTGTTGTTGAGCAGTCAACCACTCAGTAGTTCCTGTTTGTCGACCAGGTTGCTCAGCAGGCAACTTGGTATCGCTTCCACTAGCTGCGGTGTGGTTTGAACCACCAGGAGAGCCGGGGACGAGATCGGTAACGGCCTGCGCAATTGAGGCAACGACGTATCCTCGAAGTTCGTTGTCCTCCCGGGTGTCTTCCTTCTCCAATCGGAAGCGCTCGTCCTTGTTCATGTTGGATCGGCGCATGTTCTTAATCTCCTGCATAACATAGAGAAGAACCTCTTCAGGGCATCGGTTACGCTCAGTAGCGTGTTGGGTCTTGCGAACGTATCGTCGAGTGACATCGGTAGCACCATCAATAGAAAAGGCAATGCAGTAAGACATCTTCTTACCCCAGCCCTCAGCGTAGAGACGAGGGTTGTCCCATGCTTCCTCACAAGCGTCAACGTGAACCCATCGCTTTTGGTGGTCTGAGTACACCTCAGTCCAGACGTGGTCTTCGGCGTTCCAAACCCATCGAACGCGACCACCGACAGCTCGGCAAAGCATGCTAAAGCAGTTGGCCCATTCGCCAACTCGTCCTCGTCGAGTCTGCAATAATCGCCAGACATCGCCGTATCGAGGGAAGCGTTCGTAAGCCCCACAGTGTTGAGCAGAGCATCGATACAATTCAACCCGAAGGGCACCACAAGCGCTCTCTTCAGGTAAAGGGGCAGTCATGCCTTGAGCGATTGTGGGAGATAAGCAGGATGGGCATGGTGGGTTGTTGACCCAGGTAAAGAATGATCGCTTAAACCATCTGTTCATCGTGTCAGTCAATCTAGCCGAAAGATTGGATCGGATAGAAAATGACATACCTTAATAATGCCCGGATAACGCAATCTTGATAACCCCATTCAGGCTTTCGGCCATCGCCCATGCTCTCAGCTTGAGCTTGCAGAACCTGAGTCTCTTCCTCGGCCTCGCCATAAATACGGTCCAATGGAATGGTTTGTAAAGCCTCGTCCAGCAGACCAGGGTTCTCGTATTTGGTTGGTGTTAATGATAAGCTGATGAGGAGGTTTCTGAATTTTTGAGAATCACGATCGCCGGCAGCAGGAGGAGACGGGATCTTGGGGAGATGTCGAAGGGCGGAGTAAGAGGGAGGAGTAGATCCTTGAGATGCTGATGGTCGGTTATCGGCTGGGTAAGGTGAGCTTCGCATGCGAGGGGATTGGTCTCCCAGGCTTGGAGAGCTTTGTCGAGATGTGTTTCGGAGATCGTTCATACGCTTGTCACGTAACAAGCCCTCAAACTGGACTCGAAGGTCTCGCGCCCATTCCTCGCCATATTCGCCCGCAGGCGTACGTTGGCCCGCCATATTGAATAAGAAAGAGTTGTTGAAGTGTGTACTCGAACGAAGTAATTTATGAGGTTGTTATGTTAAATGATGTCGATGGTATATCGTTGCCCAGTTACGTAGCCGGGCTGAAAGGTTGATAACTCAATCGTTGATGTTGACGAGGTCCTTTGAACCTCTCAAAAAGTCAATTTGTCGTCGTAATGTTAATCGTTAATTGTCGTCGTATGTAACGAAATACGTGTCGGTAGGCCTAATTGCCACGATACACGCGTTGTCCTATATGTTTGATGCTTGATCTTCAGAGCAAACCTGTTGGCTTATGCCGCTGATGATGTCGCTCTGAGATTTGATGACTAAGAAATCGAATTCTTTTAGTCGTCGTTAATATCGTCGACTAGTCGTTTGTCCTGAGGTGAAGCTGAATCGCTTTCCCGTCGTCGCCGTTTGTGAGGTAAATGAGAGGAGATGTCGGCTCGCGAAATGGCGAAAGCTGATAAACCGCTGCAGGTAAGGGAAACAGCACAACGCAGCACAGAAGAGGAGAGGCAGGAGCAAAGCAGGCGGCGATGAGAATCGAGGGTGGACCACAGGGGAATAAAGGGAAGGGACGGGGTGTCTCGGGAGGGTGTGCGTCTTCGTTCACTCTTGCCCACTCTGGGCCAGAGCCTACGATGGCAGTTTACGCGTCAGCAGTGAGCGCCACGGCCAATAAGAGAGACCGTTGTCGCTGCAGGTGGGGGCCGCTGGGCGCAGGGGGATGTACCGGTACAGCTGCCTCGTACTTGCCTTGCTGTTAGAAAACGGCCACTGGGCTGGTCCGGGCACTGAATTGATTGGTGTAGGCGAATGAAAGAGAATGGATACTCAGACCTTCTGGAGTCAATTTGCAGCCTTCAAATCGCTATTTAATATTACAGCTGGCTAGAGAAGCCTACGAATGTTGGTGCGCGTCGCTAGTTTTATTGAAGACGTGTAAGTTCAGCGGAAGTAATCACTATCGTAAAGACAAATTTGAATGAAAATGGGTCAACAGATCAAGTCCACGCAACAGATTCATCATCAAGAGGCGAACCTAAAGGGCCAATCTCATCAGACAGAGAGGCAGTCCAGGCACCGCGAGGCACGTGTACGTAGACCTTTTAGTGATACATACAGAGACACTACAGCAAAACACTTCCAATTGCGTGCGTATGTTCTTCCTAGGCAGGGGGTCCGAAAAATAACCAGGACATAGAAGTCTGTTGACAAAATAACTCAGACATATTCAGACACTAAAGCCTAAGACAAATTGTCCTAATCTTTATGATACCCTTAACTAAGTCTCGGTTTTTCTTTGACCCACCTGCTAGGGTCTAGGGGAACACCGAACAGCGAAGACAAAGTGGCGCCTGGCCTAGATCTTCGTCATCAGCGAATTAGCGAGCGTCAGCTTTTATTCGTGCGACTCTGGAACATGTCAGATGGAGAAAGGAACGACAAGAGGCGACACTGTTTTAATAAATTATGGGAATTTATCTGAAAGAATGGGAAAAGAAAGCGACAATCACCATCTCTATCTTGTGGCAATGCTGTATCAACATGAAAGCTCTAGACTCAGAACAGTAGATGATAAGCGCGCGCGGGGAAGAAACCGTCAGGTCGTGTCAAAAAGCATCGGCCGCTGGAGCGACGAAGACAATTCGACTGTGACAGTGGAGCTAGGCAGGCACTAGGCTTGACTTCCTAGGAAGTCGCTGGGCTGTCCTTGTGAGGCAGAGAGAAGACAGAATTCGGTCTCTACAACTTGGATCCAATATTGACACAATAAAGCCGAATTTGGACAACAAGTCGGGAATAGCAACATAGAAGCCAAGATTGAAGGTAATTCACCCCACAAAGCTATTGTGTTTCCCAAGAATGAGTTACCATCAAAAGCCTGCATGGCCTATTCCTGAGATTTTCTTCCGCTGAAGCGCCAGAGAAACGTCTCGAGGCTGCTAACGACCGCTGCAATTTTCTGCGAGTCACTCAGTCTAACCCTGGACCTCGCAGGACAAGTATCGGTACCTTGCTAGGTACGTGCCCCTCGTCGTGGTGGGCGATGACGAGGCAGTGGTGAGGTCCCTAAAAAGACGCCCGATCAAGCATCGTGGCACAGCCCGATACTGAGCCACGCTGCCAACTATTCTGTTTAGCAATGGTTATACAGAGTGTTGACGCACTGCCGCGCAACTGAGCCTGAACCTTAGATTATCGCCAGATCTGTGTAGATGATCGCGCTTAATTTCTTGGACTTTTCTGTAGGCCTCTGAGGTTGATTCTCAGGCTTCCTGACGATCACAGGTACGCCACAGCCCTCGTGGCTGAGCAGTGTTATTTCCAGTCCCACACTGCCAGGACTGCTCTCCACTTTGACTCGCGGCCTCCCAGTCTTGTCCCTTGCAATTCCACTGCCTCCATCCAGAGTCCATCGTCTTGCATCACAACCCACTGGCTTGTTTGATCTGTTTCAACCTTTCCCTCCTGGACAATTTGAGATAAACACGGCAATAACTTTTGGAACTCAATTTCTTCAACCTGATGTGGCTGAGGAAAATTATTGGCTGCAGGTGTTGTTGGAATTGATACCAGATGAAGGACGATGGCTTCATCAATCCATCAACTTAATGACTTGTGACCCTGAAGATATCTCTCTTCAAATCTGCCGTGTACCAAGGGTCATTTCGGCTTCTATTGCCTGATGCCAAGCCAAAGCCTTGATACCTCTTGTTGCTTCATCTCAAGACTAGGGATATTCTTTGAGCACATCACATCACACCGAAAACCAGAAGATGGTCAACAAACTCCACAGCGATCTGCATTACATGTTTCTTCCTTCTTCCGCATTCTTTACATGATACTGCTGATCCCCGAATCAAACATGTCTTGCCTTCCCAAAACATTGCGAATGCGTTAAAATTGAGAGAAGCCATCTCGAGATTTCAAATTGCCCATCCGGCCGGATACACGGGCTGGGCAATTCTTGGAAAAGAAGCTTAGCTAGCTTTGGCCGTCCCGCTGCCATCGCGTGCGTTCTGCCCCTGGAAAAAGTGGTCTCGACCAATTAGAGCGCCAGAGATCTTGACAGCCGCTCACTCGCAGAGTCGCAGAGAAGCCAGAAACAGCAATGCCCTGCGCCCTCGATCATTTGCTTGCGTTGACTTGCTTGGCTAGTGGGTAACGGAAAATCTGAGGCCCAAACTCAGGGTGACGGAAATATATGACCTACATGGACCAAGGGCTGGCCTGAACTGGCGTAGAGTGCATCGCTTATTTCGTCTCTTACGCAGATGCACTCAAGTTTTCTGTAACCCTGACGCTTAGCAACGTTACAGTTACAGCTAACCATCAACCCTGCTTTCTTAGGACGATCTTGGCAACGGGAGATTCGTGTCGAGGAAATAGCTTACCAGGGGTCGAGTCGGAGCCGAATTCAATCCCTCCCTTTCTTCCGTTTCCCTCAATCGCTCTACTAAAATGACTGGCTGTGGTGTATCTACCGTTTCCATAATTGAGGTCGCAACATGTCGCTCAAATGGAGAACAAACCCACCCTTTGAAAATCGAGTTGCAAGTTCAGGTCAATTGTTCTTGTTCAGTTACTCACTGCCAATCACTCTCAGTTGTGGTTTGCCGATCTTTTGCTGCGCTTACGACTGGGGCGTGTCTGGTAAGACACCGCCAGAGCCAGAGGGCCGCGTCATCTGGACGCTCCATGACATTGGCTTGCGTACCTGCAAACATCAATCAATATCTCAACTCTAACAAGCCTACGCAACGCCTATCTTCCCAAATCGCCACCTCCTGACCTGACAATCCAACTTTCAGGGCACTTTTGACCTTCTGTAACGATTCTGGTGTTTTTCTACTTTGGTGCTTGAGTGCTTGAGTGCTTGACCAAATACACGGACACGCCAAGAAGACCACAAAAGCCAAGTCAACGACGAGATCAGATTCCGAGGCTAAGCATTTCGCTAGTTTGTGCTACGCAAGCTCTTTTGATAGACAGCCAGGACAAGTACAGCACAGCACAGTCATGACCTCAAGTGTGGTCCCTGACTTGAGATCGCCAAACAGCTGCATCATCCAGAATCAGAGATCTTGACCGTTCTTGCCTTTCAACTCAGCTTTCTTTTACTCATTGGAAGTGACACGGATCTTCCCTAGGATCAACTCAAATCTGACGCGGTGAACGATCTATTTCTCCTCTTGGCAGTTCAAAACCCGCCATGACGACGCTGAGTCTGGGGGATTACCTCGTGGATACGTAGACCTTCAACACACTGACCATACTCCAACAACCTGTCAGTCACTCATATCCGAAAGTACGAGTTACTGAAAGTGTATCAAGTCAAGGCCACAGGGATGCCGGTACTTCACCAAACCCTGCTTATCCATGTCATGAACCATCCCATCCTGCCATCTCATCCCATCTTCCACTTCCCGAATGCAACCTGCCGTTAACCCAGGCCCCAAGAAATAACCCAAGACCCTTCTTACCTGAAGCCTCACTGTTATCAAGCTCAATAAGGCCGGGCCAAGGTCCTTCTGCCGTCCAGGCCGCGCGTTCGACGGGGAAGACTGGGCCTATTTAATAATGCCTAGACATTTTCGGTAAACTTGTGCAACGGTTTAGTGTAGAAACTGGAGGCATCTTGTTACTTGATTGGTGCACTTGAGATGATCATGTAAGTTGAGAAATCGCTCAGACTGGGATTGTTTCTCGTGACTCGTTCAGCTTGGTCGGGCCTCAAGCTCATCTGATATTTGATATCATGACACTCCGATACGCGAGACATCTCCAACCCCCGTGAAACAGACGCTAGACCACGAGAACAAGGAAAATGAGATGGTTTGCCGATGGGACTGATTAAATGACAAGATCCTGATGTGCTCACGATCGGGACATGGGTATACGTATGCAGTAAAAACTCAATATCCCAACATCTAATTCGATAGCCCGTACACTTGCACTTGCACATGGCCTATGTAGCTAGTATAACATCCAAATCTTCAAACCAGGATCATGCTTTTGAGTCTGGACCTTGTGAACGTCCATCCTTGTAACCACGCCGAACATATACGTCTCCACGATCAAAACTCAGACAACATTCTTTTATCCACTCGTATGTACATCTCTGGCTGTAATCACCATTACTTCCTCCACTGCTCGACGTTGAAGTAGCTGTCGGGCATATCCATATCCCATGTCGGTCTCTCCACAAGGGCAACCTCGAGAGGCTGGTCTGCCGTGCTGATGGGAACAACACCAAAGATGGGTCGGTACTTGAAGGTCATCCACCAGCTCTTACGTTCACCGCCAGTCTCGGCACCCTCATCTTTGCCCACTTCACGACGGTTCCGTAGCTGAGCGAGTTCACCTTCGGGCTGGTCCTCATCGTCACTGTTGGCATCCTCGGGGTTGGGGGCGTCCTCCATATCGACGTCCTCCCACTGACCGGCAGTGTGCTTGCGGATCAAGGAAGGCGCGATGGCACCTTGCTCCATTCTGCCACCAGCTCCGGTAGAAGGCCCTGTTCTCTTGCGCTTGAGGTTTTTACCAGAGGTAGCTGTGGTATCCTCACTCTCTTGAGGCTTGGGAAGATCTTGAGCGAGATCAAGCATGAGAAGGAATGAAACACCGTAGATCCAAGCACGAGAGCCCTGCCAGAAAACTCCCTTGGGAAGATCGAGAAGATCCTGTACAGGAGCGGGTAGGTCCTTTCGGGTGTGTTTTCGTGACCAGGGTGTGAGACAGCCTTGGAGTGGGTGGAATAGCAAAAGGTTCCATCCAGAGGTGATCGCGAGGAGGGTGTAGTCATCGACAGGGTTAGATGGGCCATTAATTCCATTGAAAGAGCTTCTGGGGGAGACCTTGGCCTGAGGGATATCAGCCGAGAAGGACAGGACCGTGGCAGCGTTCTGCAACTTGGGCATTAGTTTGGCACCGGGGTTGCGAATCCACTTCTCAATGCCCTGCGAGGATTCTTCTTCCTCATCTGAAGAGTCACTCTCACTCGCGGAGGACGCGTCATCTTCTGACTTGGTCTTCTCCCCATCGCTCAAGATCCAGGTGTCGATGTAGCCGGCAATATCGGACACAGCGAGCATCTTGGAGTCTGGGGAAAAGGCGACCTGTGTAATGGTCCTATCGTAGCTTCCCATGCCTCCGTTGAGGATGTGACGTGGGATTTGTCGTCGTAAGCGAGTAAGTCTCTGCACTCTGGGGGAGAACACGAGCGAAGTTCTGGGAGAAACAGGGTCGAGAGCGGCCATGACGACGCGAGAGCCTTCCTGGACTGCACAGAGCCACTGAGCGTTAGGTGACAGCTGCACCTTAATGGCGCCAACACCGGCGAGCTTTTGAGGAAGTTCAGCGGAAGAAACCTTGACATCGGAGGCGTTGACCGGGTCCTGGTGCTCTAATCGGAAGGCCTTGACGTCGATAGCTGTAGAAACGACCAGGAGCGAGCCCTCATCGTCGATAGTCGCTGAAGTAATATTCGAATCTCCCTTGACAACGATAGTCTTAAGCAGCTTGCGGTTTTTGTTGATATCGATCTTTTTGTCGCTGGTCACCATATCGGTAGTTGACTTTCGAAGAAGCCAAATGTGAATCTCTCTCTCCCAGAAGCTGACGACGAACCGAGCCTTAGGCGCACCTAACAAAGGAGCCTGCTGTGGCAGGGCGGGCATCATACGATGGTTCTCACGTCCCATCTCCTTCAGTGGAATAACGACGGGGTTGGCATCAGGGCCTGAACTTGAGTTAGCCATGGCCTTTCAACAATACGAGTTAATCTTACCTCCTGAAACAACAACGCTGACTTTACCACTCTCAAAAGATGCCATACACTTGGCATCGTGATCGTGGTATCTTCGTCCCCAGACCTTGCCCCATCGCGATCCAGCGTTGGCGTTCTGCTTGTAAAGAATCGTTCGTCGGTCCATGCCTCCGCTGAGGATGGCAGTGCCATCGGCACTTGTTGCAAGACTGAGAACATCCTTCTTGTGGCTCTGCATTCGCTGTGTTTGGGTGTATGTCTTGCCATCCCAGATGCAAACTTGGCCAGTGGAATCGCCCGAAACAATGTTGCCGTTGGGAAGACACTTAACAGACCAGACGATGATGATGTCCTTAGCACCGCCGCCGAGATCAGAGCCTAGTGTCATTCTGCGCAGCATGTGACGCTTTTCAAGATCGTACGCTCGAATCGTGTTATCGGAGCAGCCGACAATGGCGATCTTGTGCGACTGGAAAGTAATGCTGACCATCTGCGTCTTCTTGGTAGGCAATCGCAGCACAACTTTCTCGAATCGCAGGTTGTCGTCCTCAATAGAAAACTCAACCAGCTCGCCGTCAATTGTTCCAGCAATAAGCTTAGTGCAGTCTTGCTGGTCGAATTCAGCTGGCTGAGCAGCCATGCACCAGATGTCTCCATGCTGACCGCTGGCGTGTCTCTTTGGTCGTCCCGTCTCGAGATCCCATTCGGTGACTGTGGAAGTCCAGCCTATGCTGAACAGTCGTGACTTTCCGGGAACGACGCGTCCATCACCGAGGTCCTGATCGGGCTGGTTGACCCAGACCAGGCCATCAATGCTTCGATCCTTACCGCCAGGAATGATGAGCTCCTGGTTCCAAGAGCCATTCTGAGGGTTCCAGATCTCGATATCGCCGTTACCTCGTCCGATCGCAAGTCGCGCGCGAGCTCCTTGTTGCGCCGAGCGCGCCACGGGGTGAGAGAAGGCGATGGCGTTGATGGCGGAAGGCTTGTAGGGAACGAATCGACAACGATGGATATCCATTGTGACGGCGGTGTTCGGACTCTGAGGCCGAATCTGTAGTCGCGTAGTGTTGATTAATTAATTATTAACTCGATGAATGTCAGAAATCGGGTTGGAGTGGTTGCGCGGATCGATAAAAGACTTGTAACCGCCGCGTAGCCAGGCGTTATGATCCAGTACAGGAAGAAAAATCCTAGACTCGCGACGTTGCCCAAATTTTTTTTCTTGCAGGAAGTTTAAGGTGTGGTCATAGCGTCTCTAGTGCCCCTCCATAACCCACCTCTGGCAGCCGCGACCCAACCCCTCACCTTCCTTCAGCGCGTGCCCCTCTGCTTCTTTCTCCTGCGGGTTTCTGTTCTGGATCTCTTCTTAATGCGTCACATTTCCGTCGTTTCTGGACCCTTTTTTTGACTCAACACACGTCGCAGAGTTTGGGTTGCAAACGTCATAAGGTTTAGCTTGCGACACTAAAGGTTATATCACGTCTGCAATCTACGATTCTATCTTTTCAGCATACTATTCCTTGACAATACATGCCGCATCTTTCACGATATCCTTGACGTCGTCTCCGCATCTCCGAACTCAGCTCTCCAAGTCCCCACGACTCCAACTACAAAAGCCGAACCTTGTCCGCCCAGTACCTCTTTCGACTCGACAGACACATCTACCCGTGCTCGACACTCAAAAACCGCAGTCATGGTTTTCAACAGCTCTTCGCCCTACCCAGAGGGCGTGATCTCCTTCCTCGACACCGATCTTTACAAGTTGACTATGCAATGCGCAGTCTTCAAGTTCTTCAAGGATGTACCCGTGACATATGCCTACACCAACCGAACCCCCGATAAGAAGCTGTCGCGAACTGCTTTCAAGTGGCTTGAGGAGCAGATTGGAAGTGTGTAAATGTTTGTCCTTAGTGGGACCTATGACTAACCTTGATGTCCAGAGCTCGGAAACATCTCCCTTTCCACCGACGAATACCTTTTCCTCAAGAAGCACTGCGACTACCTCTCCGAAGACTACCTTAACTTCCTCAAGGAGTTCCGCTTGAGCCCCCGCGAGCAAGTCGTTGCTACCTTTACTCCCGTCGGCGAGGACACTGGAGACGACACTACTGTTGGAGATGTCGATATTCAGATCAAGGGCACTTGGGTCGACACGATTCTCTACGAAATTCCCATGCTGGCGCTGACATCTGAGGCATACTTCAAGTTTATGGACACCGATTGGAACTACGAGGGCCAAGAGCAGCAGGCTTTCGACAAGGGACTTCAATTGCTTGAGGCAGGATGCGTTACATCCGAGTTCGGTACACGAAGACGCCGTGACTACCACACCCAGGCTCTTGTCTTCAGAGGACTTGTCCACGCTTCCAAGGAGGCCGAGAAGAAGGGATTCCCTGGAAAGCTTTCTGGAACCAGCAACGTCCACCTTGCCATGCGCTTCAACATCCCCCCTGTTGGAACCGTCGCTCATGAATGGTTTATGGGCGTTGCTGCTATCATTGGTGACTACAAGCAAGCCACTGAAGTCGCACTGCGACACTGGGTGGCATGCTTTGGCGGCAAGCTTGCTATTGCCTTGACCGACACCTTCGGTACCCAGGAGTTCCTGCGCGCCTTTACACAGCCTGTGCAAACCATTGAAGGTGGTTTCCCAGCTGAGACCTTCAAGAAGGCTGATGGAAGCATGAAGACATATGCCGAAGCCTTTGCTGGCATTCGACAAGATTCTGGTGACCCTGCCGAGTACACCAAGTGGATGCGAGAGTTCTACGACAAGCAGGGTATCACAGACAAGAAGACGATTGTGTTCTCCGACTCACTCAACATCGAAAGATGTCTGGAGTACAAGAAGATTGCCGAGGACCTCGGATTCCAACCTACGTTTGGTGTAGGAACATACCTTACCAACGACTTTACCAACACCAAGACGGGCAAGAAGTCTGTGCCTCTAAACATTGTTATCAAGATCAGCTCGGCGGCGGGCCGCCCAGCTGTCAAGATCAGGTGAGTTGTACCCAACCAGAAGCACAGGAGATGTAACCTAACACAAAGCAGTGACAACATTGGAAAGAATACCGGAGACAAGGATACTGTTGAGATGGTCAAGAAAGAGCTTGGATATGTCGAGCGTGAATGGAAGGAGGGAGACGAGACTTCACGATGGGGAAAGGCGTAAAGGAAAAATAGACCAAGATACCAAGGCACCTATTGCCTATGACTGAGAGATGGAACGATCTTCTCGGTAAATTTAAAAAGAAATCGGATAAGTAAGACAAATGAAGCTATGTGACGTTGAAAGATCTAGCATGCGTAGCAGTCAGAAATATCGAAGAAGACGATCGCATTTAATTGAGTAGGGTATATATGGCCGTTGAGATGGCCTACTGAGTGACGATTTATATCACTTCCGCACGCCAAATGCTTCCATCCAAATCTCAGTCTCAAAAGACAATCATGCCTCCAACGGAGTCTCAACCAAAGGCGCCAAACCAACCTCTATCCTCGCCCACGTTATACACGCTTTCCACTCAGGCAACATCATAATATCATGTCCCGTCTCAGGCTCCCATAAGATTTCAGAAACCTCATCAACCATCTTCTTCCCAAACGTACCAACCCACCAAGCCATCTTTCCCAACTCATTAAGCTGCACGCCCCAAAACATCGTGATCATCAAAGCCACAGGATCAGAGCTCTTGAGCGCTATTCCGAAATCTCGTCCTGCAAGGGCGGGAAAACCAATAGCTATTCCCTTGAAGACATCTTTGGAATCTTCTGTGAAGCAGGTTTGTATCGCGGAGAGACTGGCTCGGTACGAGCTGGATACATCGCTTGGTGTTTCGCAGGCTTTGTTGACGATGATGGAGAGGTGCTCTAGAGCATCTTCTGTCTCTTTGCCTAGAGAGGTAGGTGTTTCGGTTTGGAGCTGTGTTCGTATCATCAACGCCTCTGTGGACTTTGATAACGCTCCTGATATGAGAGCGTCAAAGTGTTGATCTGCGATAGAAGCATTACCCATGAGTAACTCCCACAGCGTGACCAAACGCTCAAGCACACCCTCATATAACTCTTCAAAAGCAGTACATTGCCCAAGAGCCATATTAATAGAAATAGCCAGAAACGAAAACATGAAGACCTTCTGCGCATTCTCGGCATTGACATCTTCCAACTGGGCTCTAAACGAGCGACTCGCTTTATCATAATACTCAACCGCTAATTTAGCATAATACTTCTCATAATCCTCCGCCACAACCACAGGGCCTCCACAGAGAACTATCTCGAGCGCGGAGAAAGCAAACATGCCCTGAAGGAGATACTCGTGCTTAAGAGCCCAGCGCGCCATGTCGTCCTGAAGCCATTGGTTATCTTCGGGGATGCTAGCGAGCGACTTGTATGTTGATGTTGACCAGCGATGCATGAGTTCTAGTTCTAGTCTGCGACGGGTTTCGGTGGCGGGGAGATGGGTAGGTGGTGAGGGTAGATAGGAGCAGTCTTCGAGGGAGCGGGCGAGACAGTTTGTGCATGGGGGACCTTGTTCATCGCACTGGATTGTGAGTGAGTGAGTTTGTTATAAGATGATGGTAAGAGTTACTTTTATGTGACGCTTTTTGCAGTTACGACAGCCGTGGCGGGATTTACTGTGAGCCTTTCGTTTCATCATCTTGTGTTGATGAGGGTACGAGGTAGATATATGATAGGTCTTTCAATGGTGTATGCAGTTTCATGAGTAATTGGGCTTCTTATATGAGTCGGAAGTGGTTAACATGAGCTTGAGAAGGATGAAGCCTAGAAGATTGTGGCTGTGCTTACTGCTTGTTTAGTACTTGGCGACATGGTCAGTCTAAGGGCGACGAATGGGATGTAACCATTGTCGGTATGAACATTATATAGGATCAATAACGTTTAATTGAAAGATTTATGTCGGTATCACTTGATCCTGTCAGTGTCAGTCAATCAATGTATTATAAGGGTCGCCGCTTTAATATGGCTTAGTTGATCCCTGTCATTCATTCAGTCATAAGCTTTACTATCTATACACAGACCCTGCTCCATTTCTTTCTCTTCTCATTGACTCGTATGGCACCATCTCTGTGTCGTTGTAAATGTCCCTGCGCACATCAAACCCTCAAGTACCGTACCCAACATGCCGCCAGCGATTACACCCGCAGTCTCACCAGCGCCTACAATCTGAAGACTAAATTCTAGATCAACATCACTCGCCAAAGTCTTCTCGTGAAGAACCTTATCGAAAACAGTCATGTAGACTGCACCTCCGCCTATTCCAGCACCGAAAGCGAGTAATCCCATGACCAGTTCTGTCGAGAACGCGAGGAATATCGAATTGGTGATTAAAATGAGTGTCGCAGCGCTGAGAATCGTGAAAGAAGCTCTGAGACTACTCAATCGGAAGAGTAAAGTATGTGTTCGAGAAACATAATTGCCTAGTTGAAAGGCTAAGCCGTAGGTGGTAACATATGAGAAAAAGGTCGCCGATGACTCAGGAAGAGGTAACGCTCGTGAGATTCCAGGGTACACAAGGGCCTGTGCCGCAAAAGCTCCAAATAAGGGAATCATAAACGGCCGGACCGTAGCTTTTGTAAGATGAATACGGTTTCGCGTACTCAATACCCGGGATAATTGCTGAACGGGATCCGGTGAAGCATCTTCCACGTCGCCTTTGGAGAATGTTTGTTGCGAGAGAGGATAATTGACCGGCGCGTCGGGCAGAACAACAAAGAATGCCATAAGCATAGCACCAGTAAGAACATAGATGCAATCAATAAAATCGCGTAGAAATGACTGCATCCAAACAGTCAGTACAAAAGGCAGGATGGCGCAGAAAACAGCTCCTGCGCCTACGCCTGCCCCCCATCCTGCAAGACCGACACGGCCGTAATATCGGAGCATTCCCAGAAATGAAATCTCCATTGCTGCGGCAGATGCTGAAGCCAGAACTGAGGTTAAGATTCGTAATGGGGGCGCGATGTTGGGCGATGTGACTTTTGTTATGAGAGCTACGATTATCCATACTGCTCCGATGGTGAAAGGGCGTACCCAGTAAGGAAACCGGTGAAGAACATTAGGAAGAAATAATTTTGTGAGAAGTGTTGGGAGTGTTTCAATGAGAAGAACTATCCAGCGTGGATAAGGAATGATGAGATAGTTTGCTGAGTGTACAATGAATGGTACAATCGCATTAACAAGGCCTGAAGTCGTCAGTAAGTAACCCTGGTAAGAGACTCGAGAACTTACCAAGGACTGCGAAACCGAAATATGTTTGCATGGTGACACTCAAGTGTCTATTACTTTTAGACGAATCCATCTTGTTTTCATTCTCAATTCAAGCAAAAGGGAGAAAGAAACGAAAAAGAAGAATAAAAAAGAAAAAAGGAGACTGTCGTCAGAAGCTATTCATTAATAAAAACGTAAGCCTTACTCTAACCGACAAAGGTTCTAGAACGCCTCCGAGGCTATACGAGCCAGCCCGTGCCCCATCTCCATTCTTAAACTACAACTAATTTACCCCTGTCATGAATCATGTTTCTAGTATGAGTCTCCTGCGAATCAATTCATCAGCAGTGTTGAATGACGCGCAACATTGGATACTTAAACAGAACCTGTCAAGTCAAGAGAGGTTGCACGTGGGGCTAAACTTACAGTGCAGGTAGGGGCCACGGTGTCGAATGATTGGCTGTTGCGTATCAACGGCCGCTAGCCTGATGGGATGATCTGCGCTGCATTGTCATTGCAGGGGTTGAATATACAACCTCAAGAAGAGACACTATGATGATGAAGATCAAGATACTAAGAAACTAATATTCATCATGTGGTCTCAAGAAGAACTCCTTCTTTGTCGCAAGATGTTTTCATCTAACAACTCTCAATCTACAATGCTGTCATGACTTCTTCTTCACTGTCAACCCATTCACCCAGGATGAGAAGAGTCCCTAGCGCAGATCCAGAAGATGCATCATTTCCATCCGCCCAATCAGCGGGACCACTTCTATCTCTTTTGAAACCGTCATCTTTTATTCCTCGATATTTAAAGAGCTTTAAATGGGTTACTATCACCTTGACGTTCATACTCATCTCATGGACGACTTATACGGGACTGGTAGGACAACAACCACATTTATCGTGACGGCAGCTGATGGAAGTAGTTCACCCAACCACTCAATCATGTCCTCGGCCACAGTCATGATATACCAACTCTCTCAAAAGCAGACCTCACGGCCCTCGCACCGCCTCTACACACATCCGAAACAAACTCCCGTCGTCTCCATCTCTTCATGCCCGCAGACTCACCACACATAAACCTCTGCAAAACCATAATGTCCGCAGTAGCAATGGGCTACCCCATGCCCGTTCTTCTAAACTGGAAACGCGAGTTCAATAGACCTGCCTGGCACTTTGCAGGAAGTCACATCGCCAAGCTGGAAAGTTTACTAGCAGCCATCGAAGTGTTGCTGAAGACAGGCAGTGAGGATGATGTCGCGGTTATGGTGGATGCTTATGATCTGTGGTTCCAACTTCCGCCTTCTGTGTTACTGGAAAGGTATCATCGGCTTAATCGTGAGGCATATGATAGAGTGCGCAGACAGTGGGCGCAGCTTAATATCAGCGCTGAGTTTCCTATATCGCCGCCGAAGCAGGATATTATCATCACTACAGCAAAAGACTGCTTCCCAGACGCATACTCCGGTTCTAATCCTCACTACGAACACTGGCCTGAGTCGCCTATGTCGAAAGATATGTACGGCGCTGACACCGACAAAGTCCCTTGGTCTTTCGACCCAGCGCGCAAATACAAGAGAGTTCGTCCAAGATGCGTAAACAGTGGTCTTATAATGGGCTCCCTGGGCGGTTTAAGGGATGCGCTACGAAGATCGAAGGAGAAGATCGATGCAGTGGCTATGAAGGGACGACAACTTTGGAGTGACCAGGCTCTTATCGGAGAGGTGATTGGAGATCAAGAGATTTGGCGCGAGTGGGTGAGGCATCTCGGATCATCATGGAATGGCTCAATGGCTGTCAATACTCCTGATCGCGAAGTGTGTAGAATTGCGGACGCGGCACTTCTTGGTCAACGCTTCGAATTCGGTATTGGGCTGGATTACAACTTCACCACCGCACCACCGACATGTTCATCTGAGGAAGATGGTTATTTCGTACATCTTCTCGACGAAGTCAGCATTCACAAAGAATCTCAGAAAGCAGGCGTCCCCGGCCCGGTCCGCACAAACGGCATACCACCTGAAATACAATCTATCAACGACACCATTTTCTCGTCTATCAAATGGGGCGCTATTCCTCTGTACACCGATTTCTTCTTCGGCACTACACCTATAGCGATCCATCATAACGCCTACGTCAACGGTCTTAAGAAATCTAGACTTAGGGATTGGTGGGACAAGATGTGGTATCACGCACAACTGCGACATCTCATCACCCAGCGCCTCAAGTCCTCCGTCGGACTACTCGCTGAACTTGATGACGGAGGAGAAAAGATCGTGTACACTGCACCGCAAGAAGGCAAACCACTTGTGTTCAGCCCCCAAGCCCCAAACTTTGCGTCTATAGATTGGGACGCAGTGTGTCAGAAGCCAGGACACGGCGTACCTTGGCATGAGGAACTATTCAGCGATGATAAAGGACCTCTGGAAATACCACGAGAATAAGAAATAGCAGAAACTCAAACATCTCGACAATTCAGCCCTCTTGGCACACATTACAAATCACGGTTTTAACATAGAAAGCCGATGGAAAGTCCGGTTTTTAATCTACAATGTTACGCGCCACACCCTCGCAAACATGTCTGTGATGGTACTAGACAGGGCCAACCCTACGATCTGCTAATGACATATCAAACGCCATCGCGTCAGTTGAATACAAGGTTATGATGCAACTCAAGGTTGTAGATCAGGGGTTCTTTACGCCCGCTTGGGAACTCTAAACTAGAGCCTCTATTTCCTGATACCTTGGAGTTGGGATTGATGATCCATGGACTTGGGACGGTGAAGGATGTTGGTGGATGTGATTGACAATCAATACGTCACAGGCTGGTTAGAAAGAAGGTATTGAGATCTTTGTATTAGAATCGACATGGCTACATCATCTCAATTTGATCAAAGGTCTGGAAAGCCCCATCCTATCAATTAGGGTATATGACCACAAAACACCATCCCAGTACAAACTTTTAAACCCAAGTGTCAATGCAAATGCTGGTGCAACAACTTTAGTTGACTGTGTATCATGAAGCTTCTTCAGATAGTCTCACAATCTCACAGAGACTTCGCACTAAAATCATGTCCATCTCCTGTGGCTCAGCATCCATAATTCTCTCCTCCGCAGTACCATTCTCAGTGATCATCTTGGCAGTGGCGATAAGTCGAGAGATACAGCGAAGTAGCCCTGACTCGATGTTTCGTGTCGCGTTGTCTTGAGTGGTTACAGTTGACGGCTCTTCCTTGTTGAAGCCAATGACTGTAAGTGGGGAGCTAAACTTCCTGGCAAATCGGCCAACGTTGGGCGTGGGATTCGCCTGAGGCGCACTAAGCCCAAGAAGCGAGGCGGCTTTCTTTGGAATGTTTTCGCCCTGCGACTTCGAGTCTGAGGTCGATGCTCGTTTGCCAGAGGGCTGGTTGCGGGGAACTCGTGAGACGTAGTTGTAGGCCACGATGTGGGCATACAGAGCATCACAGATGTAATCTGAGCAACCAGGAAACACATGTCGTAGCGGAGCCCAAGGTATTGGGGATGCGACGGCGCCCGAGGAACTGTTGCTATCATACGAGTGTAACCGGTGACGTCTAGCGGCGCTTGAGTCGCGACCATGTGAGACGACCTTTTTCCAGATCGACTTTCGAGGGTATGAAGATGATGAGTCGAATGTTGGGTCAGCCCAGATATCGGCTGAAGGATTTCTAACCTTCTTGGAGTACGATCGGATTGTTTCTGTGGTCAAGCTCGAGGACAACAACATTGTCTCTGGGAAGCAAGCGATTGAAACTCTGAGCGTCTCGATGATCTCAGGAGGAAGAGGTACGGCCTTGACCAGGTCGTCATTAGGGATTTGGGGAAGAGGAGGATTTGAGCCATCCAGCCATGATTCAACAGTTGGTAAAGGTGAAGGTGGTGGTGTTTGCTCGATATAAACTGTATCCGGGCGGGACAATGGCGGGGGAGGCGGATAATGGTCCATATATGTATCTTCGTCCTCAATTTCCAGCTCAATAGATCCAAAGTCTGACTTTAGAAGGATTGTGTTGTTGTCTGTCTCGTCGCGAAAGCGTTGAGTAGAGAATGATGGGTTGGTGTAACCATGATTATCGGGACTTATCCGCGAATCAAACACAGGCGTTTTGAGTCTTGGTGTTACATCCAATGAATTTGTCGCACTTGTGAGAGATGTTACTCGAGGAGGAATTGCCGGTGAGTCCAGGGACTTTGCTGACTTTTGTCTTCTATGCTGTTTCGAGCTGCTCTTTGGAGACTCATCAATGCAGGAACATGCTCTGTGTAAGCGACGTTGGGGAGCTTCCATCATGACTGTAATGTCAACCGTTGACTCCATACTCGGTGGTGTAGGTGGTCTTGGTGATAGAGCAGCCATCCCCTTTGGTGTGGCTAATTGATCCCGAATCTCGGGTCGGGTCTCTTCATCGTTGTCGCCATCGGAATCAACATCAATCCAGCTGTACTCATGTCCTCGTTCGACAGGTGATAGACTCTTCGGTGATGGTGGGTTGCCGCTTCCTGAAGTAAGCGACGTTGCTGCGGTAGCTATGGAGTATTCGCGGGCTTTGACAGAACGAATGGGGATGCCTGCAGAAGACTCCGTCGATGAAACAGATTCTTCGTCTGACTCCGCCTCCTCGACCTGCCGTCCTCGGTGTTCAAGGAATGATACCATTGACTGTCGTTCTTCTATTGATCCCAAGTTTTGTACTCGTACAGATCCTGTTTGGTAAGGGGAGTTGGGGATTCGGCCGGGAGATGATATGCTGCGGTCGCTGATGGGGTTTTCTGTGAACCAGACCGGCGATGAGGGCATACCGGCAGTCATGTTCTTTGATGCAAAGAGGGGGCTAGATCTTTCCAAGTCCCTTGCTAACATCTCTGGGAAACAATCCATCATGTCCTTGATAACGTCTTCGTCAAAAAGTATAGGAGGTGTGTCTGGGCGTGAAGTTGGTAATGAAAGAGGTGACAAGCCTGTCATGCTCGAGACCGATCGTCTTTTCGAAGGGGTATAAGGTGTCGCAAGTGAGCGCAAGCCCTCGGAGGAGATATTTGGGTCTTGTCTGTATAAGTAGATGGGTGCTAGAATCTTCGGAGAGACCACGGACATGAAGGCCGGGGCCAGGAATTACAATGCCAACGACCAGAGACAAGATTACTGCCGTGATTCACTGGTTTGGCATCTGGATGCAGACAATCCCAAAGGACAAGGCAACGCTTATATGATTTGACTTGGACTGGAACTTAATCGCAAGCCAACAAGAAATAGTGGATATAAGAGTGGACATGCAGTATGAGACAGGTATCGGAGGGAGGAAGTAGGGTTATTATGTTGTTGCTAGTAGATCGTATCGTTCAGACTATCTCTGAGTACGTACTGTACATTCAACGTCAAGCAACAGCCATGTATGCAATCAGGAAACTGGGCTGCAATGGGCAAGTCTCGCTGAGAAGGGGCGGGGTTTGTCGCACATGGTAGAGTCCAGGTAACCAGGGACGTGATACTTCAGGCCTGGCAATAGCCATAGCTATGGCTCTGGTCCCGAGTGAGTTGAATGTAACTAACGGCCGCGCCCTGACGGAAGGAATGAGGTGGGAAGCTGAGTGGCGTTGACGGGAGACGTGATGGTTGTGCCGCGAAAAAGCAAAACAACAGATTAGGGTTCTCAGTTGTCTGGTCTGTACTACCAAGCATCACCGCAGCTCTAGTGGGCCTTGACCAAAGTTTGAACGTTGCTGATCCCTGACTTCATTAAAGAGGACAAGGACACGATGCGCAAGGGAGGACAAAAAGGGCATCGGGCTATGTTCCACACCCCAAACACTGTTACCTCCCATCTCGGGATTCTGGATCTGTTGTGATAGGTCTCCACTTGGATTATTATGAAAGTGAATACGCTCCTAGCTTTCACAAGAGTCTCAAGCGGGAAAATACTGCGAACGTTTGGCCGGGAACGGTACCTGAAGGCCAGCGTCAGTGCAGCTGACTACCGAGGTCAAAAAAGAAAGCTGAATACACATCCAGGCTCGGACAAGCGTATTCCGGTGTTGCTGCGTGCCAAGTCGATGTCAACAAGGGTGTAAGTCCTGTGTTGGCTAAGCTTGTTGACGCCAACAGATTACCAATTCTGCGTCACTGGGACTGAAGAGGTGTGCGAGTTGGTGGACTATCCGGGAATTGTAGAATGCAGTAATTGATGGTTCTGATCACAAAGTGCCACCGGACGCGATCATAGACATTGAACATCTTCGCCCGATTAGCTTGAAGTTCGCGTTGGTTCTGTGGCTGAAACGGAAGACTGGCATGCATTCCGAACTCTGATAAGTCTAGGCCGCAAGATAATGGCAACAATCAAGCTCTAGTCGCACGTTGTTCGTAATTGCACCGGGGATGAGCAGTAGTGGGATCTGTAAGCAGGGAGACAACAATGCTAGTGATCAATATTCAACGTCGTCAGGGGATCGATGCGATGCGATGTGCAGATGCGGAGAATCCAGGTATACCTGACAGCCCGTCCTGACAAGGTAGGGGGGCCTGGGTATCTGCGGGTGTAGCATGTAAGGGGGATCATAACCGGGTCTCCAGTGCTGGCATGCGTGTAAGCGTTACGCTTATCAGATTCCACATGGCCATCAAGAATTGTTCTCGCAAAGAAAGTGACGAGATGGGCGCAAGTGATATCACTTGTCAAGCCCAGCTAAGGCCATGTGTTTCCATGATGAGGTCAAGCGAAGCGATCTGCCAATTCTGTCAGATGGAGATCGCTGACAAGGTCTGGATTCGCTTAAGAATCCCCTGGGCTGGTGCTCCATTAGAGTTGACTAGCGCTGGTATGTGACAGATGTTCCTAGAGTGACGCCTTGCAGAACGAGAAGGAACATGAAAAGGATGCAGCAAGAAACACTTTCAGTGGTGGTTTAACGGCGGGCAAGACATCAGTCATTTCCTTGGAAGTCGATTGGTATGGGGCGATTAGAGAGGTAAGGGATGAAGAGGATGAACTGATGATGCAAGAAGTAAAAAGCAACGCATATGCAAGGACACGAACTGCTGGTTGAAGGTGGTGGACTGCCCGTGGACAGCTCCTTCCCCTCCTGTAATTCAGGCTTTACAATAGGCAGTTGCAGAAGGGGCAGGTGCTGGATTACAGTCTTGCTTGGTGGATTGGGTGCACTCTCCTCGCTTGCAACTCCAATTATTACTGTCGCAATTACATCAAATCGGCCTGGGTTTAGCAGGCAATAGCCTGGGCACTTTCGTGATTGCTCTAATAATCGCAGAGCTTAGCTCAAACAATTAACCATTGCAAGGGACAGGTAATAACCGGGCAACACGGGCAATACAAGCTTAGATCCTAGCTTCCACCTAAACGAGAAGCTCCAGATCTTCCCGTCCCAGTGAACCCGACTAGACAGCCTGGATAATACAGTGCTAATGGCTTAGTTTCTGCCTTGTTCAACACGGTCTCACACTGTCTAGCCAGACTGCCTGTCGCGCTAATCAGACGCTCGCCGCTTACTCACCGCCCGCGGCTGAATCTGGCAGTAGCTTCATCAAAAAAAGCAAGCAAAACTTCGCGGCTGCCAAAAGAACGTCCAAGCTCGTGCATAATTTAGCAGCAAACAAAGACAAAGAAAAGTCCTTTCTGCACTCTTTTCTTCTCCTGCATTCGGGCAAACACACTAAGAATCCTTCACAAGACGTTTCGTTTCGTTTCACCTGCGTCTTGGCTCAACAAAATATTGATTGCGCCTGGACCCTTAGAAAGTTACTGGGTAAAAAAAAAAAACAGCCACCGAAAAACCTGAAGGCGCACTCTCATTGGTCAATTTTGCAACACCAAGCTGTAAGTGCTTATTCGAGTTGGCTATTTCACTCCAACAACCAACGGATCCGTTCTCCCGGTGTTTGCTTCTTCTACAGCGCTTCCAATTTCCTTGAACGAAGCCGTTGCAGAGCAACTTGACCCTCGCTTTGGACAATTCCGGCTGCTCGGGCTCTTCCCGTGTCCATACTTCCGGCGACTGAGCCAACAAACATTCCTCAATTCGGTCCGGCAGAGCTTTGATAGGCCTTTTGATCTTCAGCCTTGCACGGGCATACGGCTGAATAGTTTATTCCATTCGAAACAGAGCATTGACCAGACGAAACAATGTTGACTCAAGAGTTCATCTCGACCATTTCTGGTCCTCCTCTTGCTGCGAATACCGCCATCTCTAAGGATGTCGGCATTTATGCTCACTCCCTCACACCTTCTCACACCATCAAGCAATCTTTCAAGAAGAGTTCAGCCCCTGTCAACGGCCTAGCCGTCAGTCAGACTCACATCTTTACCGCTCAAGACCAAAAAGCTCATGTTCACGTCTATTCCCGTCAACGTGGCAACCAAGAGGCTCTCGTACCTTTTCCCGAAAGGATCCGCAGCTTGGCCCTGGCCGGTCAAGTATTGGTGGTTGGATCTACCGAAGGCAGACTATTTCTCTGGGAGGTTAGTTGGTCTCAGTCCCGTCACTGCCCCGTTGCATGCTGTACACACTTACATCATGAATACTGACAACTGATTTAGACTTGTACCGGACGACAAGTCTCTACGCCGCCTTGTCACGTCCAGGCCGTCTCATGCTTGGCTGTAACGCCATATCACATTCTTTCAGGATCTGATGACTCCAATATCAACGTCTGGTCGATATCACGTCTTCTAGACCTCGATACTCAGTTGGACCAGGAGCCCGATCAGACACTCTCTAACCACCGAGGTGCCATCACAAGTCTAACTGTTGGCCCTGGTACCAATTCGGAAACTAGCATATGTGTTTCTGCTAGCAAGGACAAGACATGCATCATCTGGAACTACCAAACCGGCCAGCTTCTCCGTACAGTATTGTTCCCTGCATTTCCCCTTTGCGCTCGTCTCGACCCTAGTGCCAGGGCTCTCTTTGTGTCTTCTGAAGCTGGGGCTGTCTATCTTGTCGAGCTATTTGGTGGTGACAAGCCGTTGCTTGGTTCCCGCAGCACCGAGCTGCCGTCTATCGTCGTACAGGTCAACTCCCCACTAGCTGTCTCGGATCCGGAACTTGGACAACCATCGTGTCTTGCTCTCACCTACGACGGTACTTCAATACTATCCGGACACAGCAAGGGCAAGATCCTGCGCTGGACTCTGGCCGAGAACGCCCATCCTACGGAGGTTGCCAATCTGAATGCCTCTGTTACCAACCTCTGTTTCATACCTCCACTATCAGCCGAGCAACCAACAAAGGCCGTTTCCATCGTGAAACCGAACCTGAGCCAGAGCCGATACAACTTTACGGCCCAACTAACGACGGATCTCGGAGAGAAGACAAGACTTGATCATTTGCTTGAGACCAACGGGGTTCCTTCAGAATCGCTTGAGACAGCAATCTCATCGATGACGACTCCTTCAGATGATCAACAAGATGAAGAGCTGGCGAGACAGGATGCGCAATTCCGCGCCATCATTAACAACTGCAATCTACTTCAAAGCCCATCTAGTTAGACGTTGCTGCTAGCGCATGCCCTTAGAAAAGCTATGATCAAATATTTTAATGTAATCTATTAAGAGTACATACACCTAGTCCACAGTCGAACCTCGTTTCGGAATGGTTCATGTTGCTACCCGTCCCTTCTTTCTCAGCCTCAATGCCCAATGGTCTCCTATAACAAGTTGTACTACACATGTCGCTGGCCTCGTTCATCATTCTCTTCCAACTTACCCATCTTCTCAGTAGTCATATCGTACGACAGGTTGCACAAGTATCACAACTCAGATTCCTTGGGAGAGGCATTGGATGTCATTGTCTTGCTTCTCAAAAAGACCCAGATCCGTAGTCGGCCTCGTGGATGTCGCAAGCCGCATCTCACCGGTCCGGAGTAACCTGCGTCGCATCGAAAGTTCTCGCATCAAAGTGTGGCTGCATCTCAGAACCTTGACGCAAGGGGCCATCGAAATGCAGGTGATGTCCGTATGCGCTAGTCTTGGGTTCCATATGCAAGGGGTTCCGAAACTCTTTGGCGAGTGCAACATTCGTCACTAAAATGGACTACATCTTCGTCTCGATCCGATATACAGGGTGTGCTGACCTTGGCCGTAATGGGAGGGACATGCAGCATGGGGAAGTCCTGCCACCGGATGCAACCAGGGTTTTTCTGATTGATCATAGTCGCGTAGTCAATTATATGGAGGTTCCGTTCCTAATGGTGACATTCATTGCCAACTTCCACGACTTCCCTTGCATACGGTTCTCGTCTCCGTCCCGACCGCCACAACGGTGACCATTGCAGCCGAAGAGAAACGGCCTCTAGGCCCGAGACAACACGCGCGAGAGAAGAGGTCTTCGTATAGAAGCCTGTTCTAGATGCTTGAATTCGAGCCGATCATTTCTCTCCGCATCACAATGAGGAGGGTTGGCTACTGAGTGGAATAGGATGCAGCTGAATAGCCTTAGGGTTCAAGACAGGTGGCGGGAATGTCCGTTTCTATTGAATGTAAGGGGTATGATAGTTACGAGAAGTTTACTTGGAAGAGTCGTCCACATGATCTGATATTTCGTAAGCCTGTTGCTTTTTGGGTAAGAGGTTGAGGTTGAATCTGAAGGAGTCTTGTGGGTGTAAGTGGCTAAACAAAGTCGACGGTCAAGTTCCTTACAACATTGAGAAATCCAACAGATAGGTAAAGAACCAATAGTTGTGCTGGAATGACATGTACGCATTTAATTGAGCGTTCCATATGTTATGCAAAGCACATATCTAACTTATCACTGATGAGCATGCATTGCCAATGATAACATTCTTGGTTGGTTTTCTTGATAAACCTATAGGGTAACCAGAATCATGAAAACTCTCAATAGGTACTCTAAGGGGGTTGTCATGTGCTATAAACGATGATATATTATCAAAGTACATGTCAGTTAGACTAGAGTGATTCTTTGACCTGGTTTCCAAGCTGAGGGGTGGTCCGTATAATTGTTCGATGCTTCTTCAAGCACAATGAAATCGATGCTACGCAGGCTGGTTCAGGTTCAGCTGAGTTACCGAACTTGGAAGATGAGAAGAACAGAGTTTTTGGACTGCAATATGAAGCTCAGCTAAAAGGAATCGAATGATGACAGTATGACCTTTACACTGTCTTTAATGAAAACACTACATATGGCTTTTCTTATCCGATTGTAGAATTTCCCGATATCACGGAGGGTGGTGCCGACTGATAAGAGTTATACACACTGTCCAAATCACATGTTTTCTGGTGTGCAGCACAGTACAAAACACTTACCCCGGAAAAGCCGGCCGGGGCGGCAAATTTCTCCGCGCCGACTAACACCGAGCTCGCAGTGTTGAATGTCTTGCATCATCGGAAACCTCCAAGCCCGTCGCAAATCTAATTTGTAGCCGTTTCCTCAACCTTCAACCCACATCAAATGTCTGTCGCCAATACAATCAAGGGAGATATGTCGCAGCAAGTTCGATCACTCGTGAGTTCCCCCGCATTGGGTCCCCCTCAGCCGTGGAAATCTGCAGGGATTATGGCATTTTCCAAAATATCCATCATGGCTAACGAGGAATTTTGCGCAGTACCGCCAACTATTACGGCAAGGCTCGCAGTTCTCTGCGTACAACTTCCGCGAGTATGCGAAGCGACGCACGAGAGATGCTTTCCGAGAGCACCAGGGCGAGCAAGATAGCCGAAAGGTGCAGGAGTTGGTCCAGCATGGAATCAAGGAGCTTCAGAGCTTGAAGGTGTGTGGTGGATGTGTATCGTCAACGTAGGCGAAATGCTGACAGTGAGCAGCGACAAACAGTCATCAGCCAGTTCTACCAGCTCGACCGGTTAGTCGTCGAGGGCGGAATCTCGGTAAGTCATATTCTTTGGGTTATATATCTGGTATACTGACTTCATACAGGGCAAGCAGACAGGAAACAATCAAGAGATCTTGAGACAGAAGGAGCAAGGGTGAGTGAAAAAAGCCGTTATCGCCACCACCCTGCATTGCTAATCAATTTTTTGTAGTTACGACTAAAATGATTCACGGTCACGAATTCTCGAAACGACTGGATAAAACATAAAGAGACAATCGAGTGTACAGTAGCATGGGTTTGGGGATAATGTATATGTATCGGATACCATCAAAGATCAAAGGCGTCACCGAGCTACAAGGAGCCTTCGGGTTGGAGGAGGGAGACCACGGCTTCAATTAGACGAAGAATTCCAATATTGACTCCATTTCGCCTTTCAACCATTGTTTCCTCTAGAAACGTCTCTATACGGTTTACGGTTTGAAGAGGTGGGTTGAACTCTCAGATTGAGGCGCTCTCTTGAAACTCTCCCAAGAAAAGGCAAACAGAAGGAAAAGGAAACCGAAATCTAAACAAAAAGGACTTCTAATTGCTTATCTTCAAATCAAATGACAAGAGCGATCACAATTACTCTTCCTTCTCGACTTGATGGTTATTGCCTCCAGATTCTCTTTAAATCGTATTACGTCAGCGGGGAACGACGTTTTCAATTGGTCAACCAACCATAACCTTCGACTGTCCATCGCGAATCGCGACTCAGCCTCGTACAATTAATTCTGGAAAAGCATATTTCACGACAGTGCATTGAAACACCATCATTTTCATGGACAACCTTTTTGTCATTGGTATAGAATCATAATAGTTATCTCCGTTTTGCATACACAGCGATGGCGCCTGGAGTAAGTCGCGGTTCCCTTCTCTTGCGCATGCAATGGGTCAACTAACTTTAAATAGACGCGTCGCGCCCACAGGGCTGGCTACGCCGAGCATGACGATTTCGAAGGTGCGATGATATTGAGGGTAACGGGAAACGCGTATTAACGATTCAAAGGTCTACCCGTGCGTCAATGGCGACAAGAGTGGATAAGCGTTGTGCCGCCGCAACAGCAAGAACAAAACCAACAAAACGATATCTGGTCGATCGATCTGCCTCATGGCATGCCAAAGGATTCCCATCTACTTCCCGCACATAGCCAGGAGCTGCTCGCCGCCGCGCGATCCGGACGACTGTACAAGAGGCCTGCGCCAGACGAGGAGCAGGAGGGCGACGCTGACGCAGCACCTGAGAAGCCAGAGAAGAAAGAAGAAGACACAAGTGCTCGAGGATTCAGTGTTAAGGTCTGGAAGCAGCTGCCGCGCAATCTCGATACGTCCGGTGCATCTCACCTTGCGAAGCGACAAAAGAATACCGTTACGATTGCTAGCCGGACAGTCGAGGAGAAGGTCCAGGGACCAACAGTTACCAGGGCCACCGTCAGGAGAATCGACGCCGCTGGAAATCCATACACAGAAGAGGTCACACTGGGAGAGGGCCAGCAGGTCCAAGGAGAAATCGTTTCTACGAGAATCGAACCTGCACCCACCGCTGGCGCAGAGCCTCTGGGTGGCACACCTGGTCCCAACCGACGAAGGCCACCACCTCCTAAGAGAAAGACCAAGGCTGGTCCTGGTCGCGGCAAAAAGAAGATTAAGAACCCTCTCCCTGAAGCTGGAGCTGCTCCTATGGCCCCTGCTGGAACTGCAGATGGTACCACACCTGCTGCTCCAGTCAAGCCTGAAAACCCCGCAGAAGCTGTACGTTATAATCTGCGGATCTGTTGTACCCTGTCACTGACTTTTTATAGGCTATTAAACAGGAACGCGAAGATTCAGCCAACCAGGATAGCCCAATGGTTGATGCAGATGATGACGATGACGATGAAGATGGGGAAGATGACGAAGGTGAAGACGGTGAAGAAGGAGACGCTACACCAGCTCCGGATAGTCAAGCGCACGGTGAAAACAACAAGCAGCAAGATCACGAGATGACAGACGCTGCACCATCAACAACCACCGAACCTGCTCCTGTTCCGCCTCCCGCTCCCGTACCAGCCCACGCTGAACCTCCAGCTGCTCTTCAAAACGACGAAACCGATGTTGTTATGCAAAACGACACATCAGAACCTGCGCAAGAAAGTCCTTCAAATCTCGCACCCCCACCTCTTACACCTGGAGAGTCACGACTTGAAGGCAGTCCCCTCAAGAACGTTGTCATGCCTTCGCCCACTAAGGATGTGAACGTAGAGGAGGCGATCAAGGCCGCGATTGATGCCCCTTTCGCAGATATCGATGCGACCAAGGAACCGCAATTGACTGAGGAGAATCTCAAAGAGGCATCTTTGGACCCCCCTGTTAATGACACTCAACCCCATGCAACGGGGACTGTCGATGAGGAGCACATGCTCAAGCTGGCTGTAAATGCTCCATTCGGATTTGATCAACCTCCAGCAGTTGGTCCTGGTGCTGCGCCTGCTGAGTCAACAGTGGCCGAGCCCCCATCAACTATTGTTGGGGAGGCTCCCGAGGCCGCAGCTGATCGCGATGTACCCATGCTGGAGTCAACCGATAACGAAGCACTACTGCCTCCCCCACCTGAAGAAGTTGGCAACATTGCTACAACACCTCCCGGAAGCTCTGGTGGACAAGCACACTCTGCCTCTGGAAGCGAGGCCAAGGTTCCCTTTGATATCCTGCCTGGTGAAGAAGCTGTCCCACCAAGACCGCAATTGGAACAGAACGACACTGGTTTGACGGAGGATAGCATTAAGCCTGATGACTCCGCTTCAATTACTGGGCCCATCTCCGATGTCACAGACGCCCCAGCTGCTGCTCCCTCGGTTGTTGATCCTCCGACAGAGCCACCTGCTGAAACTACCGTGCAAGAACCTGCTGCAGAGCAGGCCAAGTCACCAACACCACTTCAACCAGAGGTCAAAGAGGAGTCTATTCCTCCTGCGGTTGAAGAAGTCGCTAAGGGCGAGTCGCCTGATGTGATCGCCAGCTTGATGGATAAGCTTGAAGAGGAGCATAGAGATATTGAAGGCATGAAGGAAGACCTACCAACTCCATCAGTGCCTGAGCCAGCAGCAGAGCCTGCACCTGAGGCTCCTGCAGAGCTAGCCAGCGAACCTGCGGCTGAGCCTATTGACGAGCCCGCTGCCGAGCCCGTTGCTGCGCCCGTCGAAGAACCTATCGCAGAGACTGGACCTGAGCCTGTTGCTGAGACTGAGGTCAAGCCAACTGTCGAGGAACCTGTAGATGCACCCACAGAAACAAAACCTGAGGGCCCTGCCGAACCAGCTTTAATACCTTTAGCGGCCCCCGAAGCACCAGTCGATGAGCCCATGGTTACTGAGGAAGAGAAGCCCAGTGATCCTACTCTCGAAGCTCCCGCCGTGGAGGCCCCCACAGTTCCAGAGCCTGCGGTGACTGAAGGAGAACAAAAGGATGAAGAAATGAAGCAGGATGATGTTGCCGCCTAGAAGGACCTTTGGGCCTCGTTGCCTCCAATTGATGGGAACAACTTACACTGATAAACCTTTGCTTAAGATGGATTGGTTCATTGGATTTTAGGCAAGGTCGATAAGAGACGGGAGTTTGTATAATACGATTACTTTCAGGGCCCATTAGCTCTAATGATTTCATGGACAACAGGGAATACAAATTATGTCTATCCAGAGTTAATGGCCAAATTGCAGTGCTATGTATGCTAGACTAATCCGCTGCTAACTGCCTTATCACGACGCTACTCCTACCCGTAGAGAAAGACTCTTCTGTCATCTTGGCCTTCTTCCTCTCAGGCATCGCATAGCGGCCATGCATACGAAACCCTCGTGCATGCGCATTACTCAACCCCAATAGCGCAGCGCTCGCGAGCAACAGGCCCATTAGAATAATGGCACCTGCCTGCGACATGTTCCCTCCTATAGCAGCAGACATGTATACCATCAATTTAGCCACCGCTTCAATGTACCCTTCGAGAACTGACTGCGCACGTAACCAAGCATGCGTAACAATGGCTTGCAGGTCTGCATCTGGACCGCGAAGACGCACGCTGTGTCCTCCGCCAAGATCGATGGTGTACTCTGTCATGTCGATGCCCTCGAGCGCAGATTCGGAATGGGTCATGCGCTGCTTTATAGCCCAGATGTTGAGAATGCGAGAGATTATCAGCATGAGTAGAATAGAGAGACCCCACCAATCTTCGAGAATGACCATGAAGGATATAGATGTAAGTGTGATAACGGGAGTGCCGAGGTAGAGAAGATGACTGAACCAGTCGACGTCCGAAAGTGAAGCCCAATCATCATGATCAGCATCATCATCTTCCTCATCAGAAATCCTTCTCTTCTTGATAACCTTCCCGACAAACTTGACAATATCCCACGGCGTATCGATCCCAACAGTCAAAGTAATACTATCCTCATCGTCCTTAAACAAACTTTTGAGATAACTCGCCGTCATGGTGTTTTTCACAGCATACTGCATTTCACCGAGCGCTAAGGCTACCAAGCCAACAGGGGCCTCGCGTTGGACTTCATCGCATGCTTGTTGGTAGTGTAAACCCGGAGCGAGGACGAAGGCGTCGACCCAGGAGGCACCGCCGGTGAGAGCTGTTCTGCGGGAGATTGTGCGGAGATCGGCGAGGACAAGAAGACCGCTTGCTGAGAGTGTTAGATTTGGTATCGGGGTATCTGTCCATGAGGGGATGAGAGATCGGGGCTGTTTGTGTAAGTGCGTTGTAGTAGGGAGGAGAGTGTAGGCTAACCTCCATATCATATAACAGTTTCTGAGTTTCGATCATCTCAATATAGAAACGGAGATATTCTTCTTATAAATTTCTAGCTTACTATCGAGAAAGTGATTTATATATGGACATACTATGCCAAGTCGTGATTGCTTCGATGATGGCATCTCTTGAGTTTCTGGCCCCCATGACTACTACATGAGAACTCATCCCGAGACGTGTTTCTAATCTGGAACAAAGATGAACCCGATGTATCCTTGATTTTTCACGTTTGATAATGATTATAGTGCGAGTGTAGAGTTTTGTATAGCCTGAAGATTTTGAGACATCAGGTTGTGTTGGTGGCACGGGATCTGTTGCTACTCGTGGGGCAGTCTCATGATGGTAACTCGCGTGCAAACTCACAAAAGGACTACCCCTTGGCGAAGTGACCAAACTTCAAGTTCTTTGAAAAGCCTAGAGCCTCATTCTCTTAAAAAAGAACCGTGATGGAATTACTTCCTGCTTGCCTGAGTACGGAGCAAATGGGCCGCCGACATGGCTGCCTATCATGTCTGTCGCTCGACGGTTTGAAGCATTACCACATAAACTGCGACAACCTATAGATACAACTTAAGCTATCTGAAATAATCGTATTCGACCTTATTGAACATCAGGAAGCATCAGTTATTTATTCTCGTAATATTCCTCATCTTATCTTACTAGCACGAGTTAAGCTGGAGCTTACTTATCCCAGCTATCGGATGACTAAGCATACGCAACGAACAGATAGCCCGCCATGATGCAACACCGAGCTCAGAAGCTCCCCAAGCGTGAAGCCGCACAACGCCGTCAACACAACCACAATGCGGCTCTCACTCCAACCATTGCTCCTTCTGGCGCTATCATCCCTCGGCGCCGCCGTCTTCCAGGATGAAGTCGGCCAAATCGATTTCCACCACGCGCTCGTAGGTGTTCCCCAGGTCGAAACCACCTTCTTCCATCGACCCCGAAAGCAAGATAAGGCCAGCCTCCTTTACACACTCAGCGACGTCGGCATTGTCGGTGCTGTCAACCCCAGCAATGGCGCTGTTGTCTGGCGTCAGCAGATTGCAGATGATATTACCAATGGCGGCGGTTTCTTGCGCGCTGCTGAGGAAGAGCATTGGGTTGCTGCGGCGTATGGATCTCGAGTGCAGGCTTGGGATGCGCTGACTGGTCGTAACGTCTGGCACAATGAGTTCAAGGGCGAGGTTAAGGATCTTGAGATTCTGGAGATTACTGAGAGCTCTCGAAAGGATGTTTTGGTTCTGTACGACGAGGACGGCACTACGGTTCTACGACGTATACATGGTACTCTGGGACAGGTTGTTTGGGAGTTCCGCGAGGTTGCCCACAACATTCCTCTCCAGGTCTCAACCGATATCTCCAAGATTTACGTTGTCAGCCTTCACGGATCGCCTGCTTCTTACAGCCTCAAGGTTACTGCTCTCGACACTCTTACTGGAGGACGATTGGACGACTTTACCATTGGCACCAAGGGCGATGTCCACGGACCCAAGGACGTTATGTTTGTTGGCGGCAACTCGGCTGCTCCTATTCTTGCTTGGACTGATAGCAGCCTTACTAAGCTCAAGGTCAACGTTCTTGGCAGCAAGACCACTCAGGATCTCAAGTTGCCCACCGACGCTGTCTCCGTCGTCATCCACGCGCCCCACCTCACTCAATCGCAGCCTCATTTCCTTGTCCACACTCGAACCAAGACTGGAAACAAGGCTGAGGTTTACCACACCGATCTCAAGACTAGCCAGGTCTCCAAGGCCTACGAGCTACCTCACCTTTCCGGCCCAGGTGCCTTCTCCACCAGCTCCGATGGAGCCAACGTTTATTTTGCTCGCGTAACTGATGACGAGACCCTGGTTGTCTCTTCTGAGTCCCACGCCATTCTGGCTCGTTGGACTTTCAAGCCTGCTGGTGATATCGAGGCTGTTCATGCTGTTGCTGAGGTTATCAAGAAGCCTGGTACCGAGGGCTTCGCTATCCGAGCTGCTGCTGTTACCAAGTCTGACGACTGGGTTATGGTCCGCAATGGCGAGGTTGACTGGAAGCGGCCCGAAGGCCTTTCTGCTGCCGTCGCTGCTGTCTGGGCGGATGTTCCCGGCACTGAGAATCTCGCCAAGGCCCTGGAGGAGGAGGCTCACACCAACCCTCTCAGCGCCTACATCCACCGTGTTACCCGCCATATCGATGACCTCAAGTACCTTCCCGAGTACCTGTTTTCTCTTCCCGAGCGTTTCATCTCCAGCGTCTCTGGTGGCGAGATCGTCAGCAAGAAGGAAGGTCTGCACCGAGACACTTTCGGCTTCAACAAGCTTATTGTTCTTGCAACTCGCCGCGGTCGCATGTACGGCTTGAGCACTGAGCACAAGGGTCAGGTTGTTTGGTCTAAGTCTGTCCTCCCCCAGTCTCCTGGTGAAACCCTCGAGGTCAAGGGCATGTATGCCAAGGATGAGGGTGTTGTCACTCTGCGTGGCGCCAAGGGCGAGTACGTCGCTATCAAGAGTGATACTGGCGATGTCGTCGAGGTTATGCCCGCAGGATCTCTTCCTCGTGTCGCCAGCACTGTCGTTGTCGACAGCCCTGCAGGCAAGTGGCTGCTTCCTGTTGGTACCAACGGCGAAGTTGGACCCGTTCCTGCTGGTTTTACTCCTGCCGAGACCATTGTTGTCCGAGGTGAAGGCGAGACTCTCAAGGGCCTCAAGTTTGTCGAGGCAAACAACAAGGTTACCGAGGAGGAAGTTTGGCAGCTGCAGCTCTTCCGTGGTCAGAAGATCGTCGAGATTGCTAAGCCTGATGCTCACGACCCTATCGCTTCTATTGGTCGCGTCCTGGCCGATCGTCGCGTCAGCTACAAGTACCTCAACCCTAACACAATTGTCGTTGCTGCTATGGATGAGGCTTCGTCTTCTCTGTCTGTTCAGCTGATTGACACCATCTCGGGTCAAGTTCTGGCTGCCCAATCTTATGCCGGTGTTGACTCTACCAAGCCCATCTCTTGCACCATGGCTGAGAACTGGTATGCATGCACTTTCTTTGGACGATACACCCTTGAGGATGGCTCCAAGCGATCTATCCAAGGCTACCAGATTGTCATCAACGACCTCTACGAGTCTTCCTCGCCCAACGACCGTGGCCCTCTGGGCGATGCCGAGACATTCTCTCCTCTCAAGCCTGTTGACTCCCCCGATGGACCTGGTCTGCCTTGGGTTGAGTCCCAAGCTTACGTCGTGTCTCAGCCACTTGACCATCTATCGGTGACACAAACTCGACAAGGTATTGCCAACCGTTATGTTCTCGCCTACCTTCCCGAGGCCCACTCCATCGCCGGTCTGGGCCGCCAGATTCTCGACGCCCGACGACCCGTTGGCCGTGACTCCACCCCAGCTGAGAAGGAAGCCGAAGGCCTTGTTCAATACGCCCCCAATATTGAGATCGATCCTCGATCCGTCATCTCTCATCAGCGAAATGTTTTGGGTGTCAAGAACATTCTCGCGACACCCGTTATCGTCGAGAGCACAACTCTGATTGTTGCCTACGGCGTGGATATCTTTGGAACACGACTGGCTCCTAGCGGCATGTTCGATATTCTCGGAGATGGCTTCAACAAGCCCACTCTCATTCTGACTGTTGTGTCGCTGCTGGCCGGTGTGCTATTCCTGTCACCCATGGTAAGAAAATCCCTTTCGCTTTCGCATTCCAGACATTTTGCTAACACTGCTTTAGGTGAGGAGAAAACAGATCAACAGAGGCTGGGAGAGTTAGAGGAAGTGAAAAGAGAGGGTATGTCATATTAGGAGCTAATTACTAGACCCGGGCGACACGAGGCCAATGGGAATAGGTATGTATAGGATATAGCTGTAAATGGAACTCAAGTACTGTATTTCTGCTGTCCAATCGAACGTCAGATCGGTGATTATTTTCAGTCTTTCCGTTGACAGGGAGGTGTCAGCCTCGAAATGTAACGATCCAAACGCCTCGAGTTCCTGAAGTGCAAAGCCACGTGCTCATAGTTCAGCCCGAGATCGGGGTCCCCGCGACTCCCGTTGGGCGGAGCATTAACGGGCTTGGCGCCACGGATGTCGCGGGGCTGAACCGGAAGAAGAGAAGTCCATCCGGAGAATATCAAGCAATTCGTCTGAGTGTAGAAGGCAACTAGAATGTAACGGTATGTATGCACTGTCAGCACATGGATTGTCCCTCGTATCACCACTCATCGGGGCCTGCATATGCGTCAAAATGCATGAGTTTGCATCGTATTGCATTGTAGGACTATTCAGCTTATGGTGGGGAGATGAATGTTATACGGGTTGTACAGCAGGATCAGATGGACTGTCAGCTGTTTGATGCCTTGACGATGATCAATATGCCTTGCGGTCAATGTATGGGTGCTGTCTGTATGTCTTGCTTTTGCCTTCAGCTCTTCTAAAAGATGCTGATGTGTAACCACCAGACAGCGATTCTATTGTCGTGTTCCAATCAATTTCAGGCTTTATTGGAGGATCTCTGCATAAACCTGCCAAATCCATCGGGAAACACGAAGAGGCTTTTCAGTTGACGAATAAGATGCGAGGAAGCCATGATGTGAGGGGAGTTACTTTTTGCGGGGTATAATGGGCTGAATGAATGAGACTCGGGGATTTATTTTTAGGATGACTCGTTCAAGAGCGGTTGGTATTTATTGTTTTAGAAGTTGAATGATATATCTATTCAGAGTATCGCCGTGTAAGCTGTTATGGAGATCATCTTACTCAACAGCATCATCGGACTGCTTTCAGTGCAGATATACAGGACTATAGATGGAGATACCTATACAGGATATGATGAGATGAGGTTTTACGAACATCTTCCAACAGTAGCACCACATCTGTAGGGCTGGCAGTTTCGATCGTGTGACTATCTAGCGTCTGTGGTGTAAGTGGCTTACCATGTATCCCAATCCCGTCTAGTTTCTCCCCTCCACAAAGTTAACGTTGCGAGTCCGAATAATGGAAAGTGCCATTACGGGACGTCGCGGCCCTCAAGTCAGCCTCGTATAGGCAAAGTGATCCAATGACTAACCAGAAGAGCTGTTGGATGTTGGAGACTAACCGATTCTCACACTGGTGAATGGCAAGGGAGAGTCTAAAATAGTATCATGGCTGTAAGGACTATGGCCGAGTTCCGAAGTACGGAACTTGACGCCTCTCGTGTAAGTGAGACCATACTCACAAGAATAGAAACAGATATCCAAAAGGCAGACTCAATACGTACGAAATCAAGTATATAAACCCTTCGATATCACCTCCAAATCGAATATTCTCATCATCCTCATCAACAATCATCTTCTACTACTACTACTTTCGCTACAACAAGCAACACTCGCTTAACACTTAAAAACCAACACCAAAAACCACCAACCGCAAACATGAAGTTCACCGCCATTGCCATCGCCGCCATCGCCTCCATGGCCGCTGCCACTCCCCTCGACACTACTACCAGTGGCTGCAAGCCCGGTACCTACTCTTGCACTCCCGACAAGACTGGCTGGCAGATCTGCGATGTCTCCGGCAAGTACGTGGTAAGTAAAATCATCACCCTTCCAAAAACAAGAATAATCTGACTTACATGACCAAGGCTGCTGGAGCTTGCCCTCCCAAGACTTCCTGCGTCTTCTACAAGAAGAGCGCCAGCCCCTACTGTGTCCCTCCCGGCTTCAAGTTCCCCCAGAACTAAGCAGTCCCTTGTGGACAAGGACACGAGATGGCCACGAGAGCTTGCCTAGTCTTATAGACTCGAGCTTTGGATGACGACTTCTGTCTCTGTCTAATACTGAGCTAGTTCAACTTTTGCATTTGGTCTTTTCATGTTTTCATGCCTTGCATGAGGTCCTTTCCTTAGAATTGTTAATAGAGACATGGCACATATACAGCAAAGCAACAGATGGTTGGGGTTCAAGATATATATTGTTACTAGCATAGCATCTTCAATCTACTGCATTGCATCTTTACCTGGCATTGAGTCTTTGGAGTGACTTGACATCACACTGGCAGCCTTTCACACAATTCTTAAGAGAAAGAGCATCACTAAAAGATTTAGATAAATATGTTCAATATTGTTATGCTACCAATTTGCTATACATAAGTCATTCTAAAACCAAAAACGCCGCGGAATTGCGTCCAAAATCATCTAGTTACACATAGGTTAACAATCCCCCTGCCAGTTCTTGCTGATCCAATCAGCCATAAGGTACGTAAATGTACCATCAAGGTATCGCTCAACATGGCCATCACTATAATCACCAGCTCCAGCAAGCTTCAGGGCCGGGATGATCCAAGGTTGGAGAAAGTCAAGGAACACAAAGTCAACTGTCTCAGGCTCACCATCCTTGGGCATGCTAATCTCAGCCTGGATACAGTTGGGTTGTTCATATCTCCTGACGGGCTCATGAATAGTATCATCGCCATCAGTGCCGATATCATCGACAGTAGTGTAGCCAGAAGTAAGATCTGGCTTATCGAAGAAACTTCGGAGTTCGAGGCGCGAATCATTTTCATCCTCCTTGTTCTTCTCGAAATGGGCCTTGAGAGCGGGAGCAGGGAAAGCTTGCTCGGGCATGGCCATGTACTTGGCATCAAGGCCGTTCTCGGTAAGGATTCTTCCAGCACTGTTGAGAAGAGAAATAACCTTGGAAGCGGCCTTGTATGGAACATCGGGGATGTAGCTAAAGCCACTGGTAAAGGGGCTGATGGCATAAGTGGAGTCTCGTGTGAAAGCTCCCTTGAAAATGTCGAATCTAATGCCACCGGTGTTGAAGAGAGCCAATCTCGGCTTATCCTTGCGATCCTTTCGGGTCACGATATCGGGCAGAAGCTGGTTCGAGATCCAATGGTAAATACTGTTCTCGTCAGTGTGCTTGGCTCGGGTCATCCAGAGTGTCTTGGGTGCACAGCCAAACTTGTAGTCGAGTTGAAGTGCACTGCGAGCACGAGTGATCGACTTGCTGACTCTCTTTCCATGCTCAGTAGGGAAAGTCGTGTCATTGAGACCGGTGTGATAATGGAGGCCGTAAAGATTGTTATCAATGTATCGGCGGGTAAAGGTAGGCGAAGCCGCTGCCTTGACCTCCTTGGTACCCTCGACACCCTTCTTGATACCGTCGATTGACATCCACCCAATCGTCTCAAAGTAACGACCACTGGCTAGCGCAAAAGCCCCAGAGTCATACTGGACAGCATCACGAACGTGAGCATGGCCACCGAAAATGGCGATAGGGATATGCCAGTTCTGTTTACGTATGGCAGTAAAGATAACCTTGAACTCCTCCATGCGAAGGCCAACATGGCCAATCACAACAAAGAGATCAGGCTTCTCTCGGATAGCTTCCTGGAACCAATCCTCCTTAATGGTCTGCTCAACGGGCTGGACAACGGTGTTATTGGCATTCCCAGTAAAGTCAAAGAGGAAGCCCATGGCCACAATGTTGAGGCCCTGGTTCTTGGTCTTGAACTTCTTGTAGCGCGGAGCCTGAGGAACGCGATCGCCGGTCTTGAAGTCGATATAGTCGAGGTTCGAGGCGAGATAGCTGTTCTTGTAGTTGGGAACAGTGGTGTTATGTTCCATATCGGCCGAGTAGGCCTTGTAAAGCTCATGGTTGCCGGTACAGATGATATCGACATCGGCTTCGGCGTAGATATCATATTGGAAGAGGCCTTTGGGAGTTGAGGCATCGTATAATCCATTTCCTTCGACGCGATCGCCTGTGTCAACGACTAGTAAATCGGCGCCCTTCTTATCGGCTTCGTCGCGCATATGCTTGGTGAAGGAGATGTAGTCACCCCAATCGGCAGAGTATTGAGGCCTGAGACATCAGCCACAGCTTGTGATAGGGTGAACGGAGAACATACTCTTGAAAGTGACCGCCAATCCAGCCATGTGTATCAGTTGTGTGGATAAAGTTAATCTGACCCCAAGTGAGGTCTCTCATGGGACCTGGGACCGGGGCGGCAGCTCCAGGTTGCGAAGCGCGAGCTACAGCGACCAGCGCTGAGCCAGCAGCGAGTGTTTTGGACCTGAGAATCATCGTGACCAGTACAGAAAGTGATGAATGTTGATGGAGATGTAGAAGGAAGAATGAATGACTGCCGAGTTCGGCTTGACGGGAAGGTATGATAAGGTAGCTTCGCGCTAGAATGACGTGGGAGGGGACCCTGAGGGACTGCAGGTCTGCGCAATCGATGATTGGATGATATGAGCACGTTGATGCTTAGCAAAGCAGATCTGGCGAATAGGAAATAGGCAAAGTCTCCCCGCAAGGGGTCATGCACCAACGATAGCGCACATCAGCGGGCCCTCTGCCTGAACCACGAGGACGTGCCATCATGAAGCATGACCCGTGACAGGACATGACACAGAGTTATGAGGCTGACGATACTGAAAGACGAGATCATTAATGTGTTTGTGTGCGGTATTGTGCATCAATAGCGTACTTGGAGGGGAGAATAAAGGACAGATTACCCAAGGAATGAAGGATATAAAGGCTACTGTCCTACTCATCATGACTCTTCAATACATGGATCAGATAGACGAAACCAACCAAGTCATTGTCAGCTCGCTACTCCAACCTCACCGCCAATAGCTTCATGGCTGAGCAAGCCCCTTACCACGGACGAAGGTTCAAACCAGCCTCTCCTAATACCTTACAACTTAGCCTAGGCCTCTTATACATAACGTTAACCCGTATTTCGCGAAACAAACAAACTGCGGCTCAAAACTATTGCCAATCTGGGATGATACTGCGAGGCCAAGCAGTGTCTTACTGACCACAGCACTTGATAGGCTGAAGCTCTGCGAGAGTGGATCTTTGTTCGCCGGTACGAAATACGAGATGCATCCGGATGCCCCACTTACGGCCGCTGTGCCTCCCGGGTCCCGGTATATGAACGGGCTCATACCGGACATTCGAGGTGAGTATGGATAGCTTATATAGACATTTCACCGCTATCTTAGTCTCTCGATCGATCTGTCTCGTGGAAAACAACATCTCGAATCCTTTATATGGTGTTTTGACCCGTCAAAGCCCTTTGTGTCAGCATTTCGGACACCGGAGCATTCTCTACGCCGCCCCTACCAACTTCCATCGTTAAACCACGTTGAAGCAGTTCTCCTTTTCTATGGACCGCATGACTTCTTATATCACCATGTCTGATACTTCGAGATCCCCATCGGCGACAAATTACGGTATGCTCCCCTACAATTGAACTACAGCGAGGAGATGGTACATTCTTAGCTAGCAATGAAAGCATGCTGACACGCCGGGTAGCTAATACGAACACCCAAGCCCTTTCGAAGAAGCTCAACCTAAGCTCTGAAATGGACTGTCGGAGTCTATTACTTCGAGATATCACAGCCCTACCAGTACGCGAGCCACTAGCGCCCAGCTCAATAGCTTCCCCGACACAACCACCACTCATGTCTTGTATGTGGTGTTTAACCCAAGAAAATGAGAAGTGACTAATTTGATGTCAGGCAGAGACTCGGGCTCAGACAGTACCACGAGAAATAACGTCTGGATTGCAAGGACAGTACGAACAGCCATGTCTAGTATTTTGTCTAAGCCATGAACAAGAGATCACATCAACAGCAGACTAAATCGGAACTAAAGAAAACGTTAATCTCATGCGCCGCACGGACTTACAACAACATTGCACAATTGTGAAAAGTGTGACAAAGTGAAAAGCAGTGATCAAGATCCCATGTGATGGTTTTTCGGCCAATTTGTCTTGGTTACCCCCACGTGGTAATCCACTAAACCACCATCCCTCAGCTCATACAAGGGCCAGCCCAGACTTTTGGTGACCCTCCTTGAGGTGAGATATTGGACGCCACAATAGCTATGATTTTCAGCTGAGATCGACAGAATCTGTTCTTCGTTGCCTGTTCGTTTCCTTTGATTATTCTCTGTCTTTCTGTGAGTATTTCTTACTAGAGTATCTCCGTAGAACTGCCGTGCAGGCTTCATCTCATCTCCGTTTGACGTGACACCCTTTCGCCTGTAAGCACTGTAACATCCCCTGTTACTTCCACTGAAGCTTTGACCCTCCCGGCCGGCAGCCGCCGCGAACTTGTTCCCCGACCCGCCCGCCACCCAGGATTAAAGAACCACCATCTCGAGGAGGTTTGACCAGTCCTGGTAAAGCACCGCTGCTTGGCTCCCGATAATATTTGGGACTAGATGCATGATAGAACCAATTGGACTGTTGAAACATGTATAGCTTGTCCGACTTGTCTCAATGTGGTCTGGTCGCAGAAGAAGTGCAACCAACAGAAGGAGCAAAAAAAATTCAGATGATTGACCCGATGGGTTGGGACTGGGTTTGGCGCAAAAGTACAAGATGCCGCCATCTGCGTTCTAGTTCTTTTGCTTTGCTTTCTTTTTCACTGATCGTCGCTGCTTTAAACGGTGTCTCCGTTGTCGATCACTAACTTAATCGCCTCAGGGCCGACTTCAAATATCTACCCCTCCCCCAGCTCATGTTGACCTCTCGAACATCAACTTCTTTCCACCTATACTTTTCGGCGCATTGCTACATGTGCCGTGTCAGTTCATAAGAACTCAGCGAGCGACTTTGAGTCTTTGCGCTTGCTGCATTGGAGACGATAGAAAGACTTCATTACGAAGAGATATCATTATTGCTTTGCGATAGGTTTACGAGGTATGTTGCGACACCAGCGCGAGCGCAATTGAATGCGATAACTAACACGATATGATAGCATATTCTACTATACCCTCGAATAAACCTTCGACATGTCCGTGCAACAACCCATTACCGTCGGCGACTCCAAAGGCCCAACCGCCTACGAAGCCCAAGCTACCGCCAACGCCCCTTCCACAATCACCAACGAAGATGCCGCCGTTAGCCAGGGCATTCACACCCTCGAGGTCAAGTCCGTCCACTGGTACAGCTACCTGACCACCGTCGACTTCTGGATCGTCCTCGCTCTCGGTCAGGTTCTCGCCCTGTGCATTACCGCGACCAACACCTTCACCAGCTTCCTCGCCAACGCGGGCACCAACATCCCCGCCTTCCAGACCGTCTTCAACTACATCCTCATGTTCCTCATCTACACGCCTGTATTCCTCTACAAGGACGGTTTCCGGGGCTGGTGGCAGATTGCTGTCAAGGATGGCTGGAAGTACCTTATCATGGCCTTCCTGGATGTTGAGGGCAACTACTTCACTGTTTTGGCTTACCGATACACCAATGTTTTGTCTGCGCAGTTGATCAACTTCTGGGCTATTGTCTGCGTTGTTGTCATCTCGTTCTTCCTCCTCAAGGTCCGCTACAGAGTCTTCCAGATCATTGGTATCTTGGTCTGCTGTGGTGGTATGGGTATTTTGATTGGCAGTGATCACATCAGTGGTACCAACGGCGGTACTGGTCTCGACATGGTCAAGGGTGACTTGTTCGCCCTTCTCGGTGCCACCCTTTACGGTACCACCAACGTTTTCGAGGAGTGGCTCGTCTCCCGAGCTCACTTGTACCACGTCCTGTCTTTCCTTGGTCTCTTCGGAATGTGCATCAACGGTGTCCAAGCTGCCATCTTCGACCGCGAGTCCTTCGATAACGCTACCTGGAACGGTAAGGTTATCGGCTGGATCATTGGCTACACCCTGTGCCTGAACCTCTTCTACATCCTCGTCCCCATCATGCTGCGCATGGGAAGTGCGGCATTCCTCAACATTTCCCTGTTGACTGCCAACTTCTGGGGTGTCATCATCGGTATCCGAGTCTTTGGCTACACTATCCACTTCCTGTACCCTATTGCCTTTGTTCTCATTATTGTTGGACAGCTTACCTACTTTGTCACTGGTAGCATGCTCAGTGATTCCAAGAAGCCCTGGCTGGGTGATAACCAGGAGGGTGGTGTTCTGGGCTTCGGCACTGCCAAGCTCAAGGCTCTCAACGCTGCGCGTAAGGCACAGATGGAGGCTGAGACTGGCAACAGCGAGTCTTAGATGCTGCAACGATCGCGGAGTTGAATATTGTGGGAGACTGGAGTTGGATCGTTGGTCTTCCAGTTCTGGATTTCTTTTGGTTAGATACCCTGGATGATTAATAGGCTATGCAGATGCTGTTGGGCATGATGAAAAGATAGTTCTTATAATTAATAAAACAAACGATTATGGCATTTCTCATCTATTGCAGTCAAAGTCACCAACAGCAACTGAACTCAAACTCTCGCCAACACAACTCTGACTTTCTCGCACGGAAAATATGCGCAAGGCACAGGGGCCTTCCCTCCCTCCCTACATACATACATACACACCAACCCATACACATACAGTAAGTCAGTCAACACCTGGTCCCCTTCGGCATAATATCCTTCCTCCATCAACTGTTCGCTCGTAGGTCCTTAAATGGTAGGCTCTACCGCAGAGGAGGTGGAATGGCCCAGTAGCAGGGTTGGGTTGTTGCTATGGTCGTGGACTCACTCCTACATATGGAGGATTAGTAACGATTCCACATTTTATAATGATCATTCCTACCTTATAGTCGTCTCTTAGTCTTCTCTTATTCGTCTCTTAATCGCCCCTCAGTCGTCTCTTAGTCGTCTCTTCGTCGTCCCTTATCCGCTACTTAGGCCACCTAGGCAAACTAGGCCTTGGCTGTCAAGCAAGCAGTAGTCTATCCATATACAGTCGAAAGTAAAAGCCACAATGTACATCTCGACATTTTTGACGACCACACGCATCCTTCCCACGATAGCACACACTGACGACGCAGTTGTCGGCTTCTCGATAGTCTCAATCATTTTTAGGAAGGAGAAGATGCTGTATCCGTCGTAAGGAGCTTGAACGTGGGGAAATTGAAGAGGGTTCTTGTAATAGACCAGTTTGTATTTTGCACGCATCAGCCCTCCAAGCGTCCGACAGATACAGTCGGAACCGTGCCCTTCGGGACATTTCGCCTCGTTGAGCAGCGACATCTCTACCGTTTCCAGACTCTCGAAGAGGTATCCGAGGGACTTTTGTCTTTCTTCGTCGATCCGTTCTGCAGACTGTCAGCGATTTCCTTGCAAGTAACATGGGTAACATTCTGATCTCACCTAGAGCACCTCCAAGGGGGATGTCGGATGTGTCGATTAGTGATAGGCCCTCGCTGTGCCGGAAGATGACTTTTGCCATTTTGTTGAACATCATATGGTCTGAAAAGACCCAAGCAATGTAGGGACATAACAGAGTCTTCTTGTACAGTACGTGGTGCGAAACTCTCACTAGCGGGTTATGATTCAACCACCTGTCAAAATAAACATACAGAGCGTCGTGACATTTATAGTAGTCGATCACGGTAGCGATCCGGGTTACAAGACCGAGGGTCAACTTGTCCGGCATCCCTCGATGACGCCCGTGGATGGCATCCAAGACAATAACAAATGCCAATGCATCCCATCCAGTTGCATTTATCTGACGAAACGGCTCGGAAGATGAAGTCCCTTCTTTCCAAGGTCCTTCAAGCATCACTCGAAAGATGCGCGAGGCAAATTTGAGATGACAAGAAGAGACTCGAATGAGGGCCTTGTAGTTTGGAGGGTCTTCATAGTCTTCATAAATCTTGTTCAAGACGGCATATCGCCCTTGACATGGCGGATTCTCGAACTTGGGGCCGTGGAGATCCCTGTCAAGAGTGTCGGTACTGAGTCGAAGACGAGGGATGATGTTTTGCTCGTTCGGCTTGTTCAAGACGATCTCGATGTCACCACCAGGAGCGATTTCGTACGTGATGGACTCCATAATAGTGGAAATACACTTTTTATCTTCGATTCTCGATCGATCTCAAGGAGATATCGGCGCAGGGTTCACAGAAAAGGTCTGGGAGGTAGTTGTTTTGTCCGTACGCTTTGAGGGACTTTCCTCTCAAGAAAGATCAAACAGTCTGGGATGTAGGTCTTAACCCGGGTCTTCGAGGAGGGTAAGTTGCTTTTGGGGTTTGAAGAAGAAACACAGACGAGCAGAAAGGATCTTGGTAGCTGGCAGTCCTCCATTGTGCGGAGTGAATGGACGGTTGCATACCATCGCGGGAGGGAGCAGTTGTTGCCTGCATGGAATAGTGACGGATTAGCAGGTTTGCCTACACATATGTTTGTTGTTTGTTCTTTGTTGCTTGTATTACTGCCTTACAGTCACATAGCTTACCTAAAGGAGGCAGGAAGGACAAACCGTTGATGCCTTCAGAGACATTCACCTCGAAAGACCAGTATGACTAGCCCTCTTCCGTTAAGATTTAATGATGGAAAGGAGGTTTCCATGATGAACCTGTGTATTAACTCGTGCCTATAGTGTCCGGTGCTTCAATACTAAGTTAATAGCCTCATGCTAGGGATCGTCGATACCTTGGCTACATGTCGCACCCCTAATTGCCTACTAAGTAGCTAAGCAGAAGCCTGATAGACGAAAAGGATCCCAAGATTCTACTAAAAAATGTAAACTTATGATTGAATGGCGATGGTAATTCGTGGTATCTTGATCTGATATTGCGTTTATGTGCAACTGCCCGTCACTATCAATCCCAACGCTTCACCGTAAGACAAACAACGGTCACTGTAGACTCAGGTGACGATAGTTGGTTTAGCATTCGGTACAGGACCGAGTTGGATAGAATAGCCAGTCTAAGCTTTTGCAGACCGGTCTAAGGGAGGAGATATAGACTTGGTCGAAGGACTTCGAGCTGGATATCTATTAATGCACAAAAAGTGTTCATTACACTGTACTAACCGGTGCTCAAACTCTCTTTAATACATGCAAGCCATCCCATTACATGCCCTTGCCAGTCGTTGTGGCACACAGACCCAAGATGAGTACAGTCATAGCTCAACCCCGTTCCTTCGACTTTCCTCCTGAGTAGTCAAATCGAAACTCTTTCATGTCATCATCAATTTCTTTAAACAGGCCCCCCAATCGTGCCTCGATAGTGCATGGGGAAATTTCATGGTTGTACCACCCGGCGCCATACGAGTTGCCATCATCATGATCTTGTTTCGGCGCAGGGAAATTAGCTATTCGTTTCTTCAAGCTCGAAATGCTGTAGCCTCTGTATGGAGAAATAAGTGGCGGGACTGAAAGATTGAGCTTGTTCTGCTCTCGGATCAAGATGCCCAACATAGTGGCAGAACAGGTGGGATTAGCCTTCCGAAGGCAACCGTCCTCTTTTGTGAGTGTTTCACGAAGGTCTTCGAAACCGTTCATAAGTTTGCTCATGAGTTCCTGTCTTTTGGTTTCGATAATATCTGTTTTTTGTCAGTAAGCATGGGGCGGATTGTTGTTGGTTTAACTGACCAATAATCCCACCCAGAGGAACATCGTGTAAATCGATTTCAGAAAGACCCTCGGACTGTTCCAGAAGCATTTTGGTTAGATCAGAGGTGATGTTGTTCTCAGCGAAGACCCAAGAGATGTAAAGCCACAGAAGGGTGCTCTGGCAATAGTTGGTAGGCACTGTCCAGGCTGGGGCCAGGTTAGCTACCCAAACTTCGCCGATAAGCTTTAGACTCTCATGACATTGGTAGTAGTCGACTATGATAGCGATGCGAGTCAAAAGCCCAAGGTTGGTAGCCCTCGGGATGTCGTGATAGCGGCCATGGATGGCATCGAGCACGATTGCAAGTGCTGCGGCGTCCCAACCGGTTGTCTGAATCTGCCGACGACCAGATTCGATGGCTGCAGAAGAGCTCTCGCTCCAATCTCCTTCGAGCATCTTGCGAAATGTACGGGAAGCGAGAATCAAATGCCGGGAAGAGACACGCATGCGAACTTCAGAGATAGCAGGGACCGCGGTAGTTCCAAGGTCAGATACACCGGCTTCCTCAGGATCCCGTCCATCGTCATCTGCTTCGTTGAATATCTCGTATCTTCCGACAAGAGGCGGGTTGTCGAACGGATCATCGCTGTCATCTTCAGCTTCTTTGCAGAGTGTTGGTACGATCCTCAGGGTATTGGGATCTTTCAGGACCAGATCAAGATCACCGCCACGGTCGATTTCGTACGTGATAGACGCCATGGGCGCCAAGGGATTCTCCTTTTCGTTTTCTGTGTGCGAATGTTGATGTTTGGGTGAACTTGCTGGCGGTGGGTGAAACCAGAGGAAATGATTATCTCTCTCTTGTGTAGTGAAGAGAGATAGAATGTGAAAGAAGAGAAAAGATTGCTCAGGTCTGTTTACTTTGTGTGCACTGATTCACGGCACCTGCCCGTCACTGTCAAGCACAAATACTATGTGAGAGGCCATCCCAGGGTAGGTCACCATGAAGCCCCTCCTTCTGTTTCATTCCGCACCTCAAAATGCCTGCCTGGGTGGCTAGGCAGAAGCCTGATAAATGAAAGCAGGAGCCTATGGTCTGAGTGGTCGCGGAGATTCCTGAGATGACGAAGGGCGAGGCTCCTGAGGGTCAGGATTGGGATTGCGATCGGGAGGATTATACATAAAGTCAGTATTGCACAGCAATGGACCAAGCGTCGTTGAATTTCATTGTCATTGTATCTAAATGTGCCATTATAAGAGTTGTCCTCTAAGGCTTAGGCTACAAAAATAAAGTAGCCTAATTACTATCCTGAACTTGCATAAGATGATCAAATTATTTCATCCCTTATGCTCTCAGTAGACAATTCATTCTTCTGACACCCTGACGCTGGCTTCCGTGAACTTCTGGATATCTAACTGCCCCAAAAGAAAAGCTCTATAGGTACTTAGCTACCTAGGCAACGCTTGGATGGGGTGGTGATGGAAAGAGATAGATGGCGAGAGAAGAGAAAATATTTGCTCAAGTCATAGGCAGCAGTAAATCAGTGCAAAGTCTGTTTTGGCAGTGACTGCACCTGCCAAACCTTCCGAGCAGGCAAGAGCTCTGACCAAGGTTTGAATCAACTTTTCCTCTCTTCACTTTTCTCTTTCCATTCTCAATTTTCTTTCCCTCAAGCACAACATCACCTCGCGACATCATGTCGTCAACCTTTCACGACATCGACGAAGGCGGTGACCTGATGGTGATCTTGAGAGAGCCCAACACGCAGAATGTCGTTCCGGATGTTTATCTTCCCACGCCCAAGGGATCTACGACTCGCGGTTACATTCTTGACGATACCAGCGTGGATTCCCCCAAGCAGCCTTCTGGACTTCCAAAGGAGAACAAAGGTAGGATGGATCACTCTTTGAGAACTACAAATAATAAAGATAACTGACCAGCTATTTCTATAGACGATGAAAGCCCAGTCGAAGTCAAATTTCGAGTATCGTCTCGTCATTTGATGTTAGCCTCAGTGACCTTCAAGAAGATGCTCAGTGACCCATGGAAAGAAGCACAGCCTGTCAACTCTCAAGCATCCACTGAGGCCTCAGATGCTCCAGTTTCATGTGGTGATTCCTCCTCCGACACTGCTCCCCCTGGCGATCAAGGACCATCGAGCTTGCAAGCTTCTCACACTCCCTGCATCCGCGAAGTCTCAACAACCGGATGGAACGCCCATGCCTTGTTGACAGTCTTCAACATCATTCACGGCAAATGCTCCGAAGTTCCTCGTTCGATTAGCTTGGAGTTTTTTGCCGAGGTGGCTGTTATTGCTGACTACTACCAATGCGCTGAGGCGCTGTCCGTCGCGGCAGAGTTGTGGCTTAATCGGAGCGACACATTCAGGCGTCTATCAGAGCCGCACGAGTCGCTTCATGGCGAGCCCATGCTCGAATATGGTAACGAGCTTATTCTGTTACTTTCAGTTGCCTGGGTATTCTCCCTGGAAACTGTGTTCTCAAAAACGGCCTGTCTTGCGGTGAAGAATGGCCACGGACTGTGCCATATCGAGACTTACGATCTTCCGATTGCTGGAATGCTTGGTCAGTATTACCAAAAGCTGATATCGTGGACTCGCTCTGACACTTATTGCAGATACGCTCGATAGGGAGAGGGTGAAAGCCATCCATCGCCTTCTTTCCGAATTGAAAGACCTGACGGGAAAGCTGCTGGGCGATCGGCTGGGTTGCCATCACAAATGCAGGTCGCTGTTGATTGGTTCACTTGCGCGAGAATATCACAAGAGTCCCTCTTTGAACATCAAGGATGGCAAGTACGACGGCTTGTCTCTCCAGAATGCGATCAACACGAGAAACGCATTTTTCGACGTCGACTGGGCTGGTCATTATTGCAGCCCCAAGTGACTCATGCAACCCGCCATCAAGAAGGTCAAAAAGCAGATTAGTACTACCAGTCTCGCAGACTTGCAGCATTAGGGCGAATGATTTGTGTTTCTTCAATGGGTTTTTATCTGTCCATAGACAGGTTCCAAGGCAGTTTGGGAGATCCTAGTGACAGATTCACATAAGGATTAGCTCCTGGGGAGCTGAACAGCTAATAAACTCTTCCAACTCATCTCACAACTTATATAGCTCGTGATGTTACTATTGTCGCTCATGTACAAGAATAAATCGTACAATCAGTGCAACATATTCAACAGAAGAAATGTGAAGCCATAATGATATTGTTCTTGACATACATAAATCCAAAACTCTTGCTACAAACCTAAACAAATCAACCCGTCACCTTGACCGTCGAGGCAATACTTGATACACCGTTCTTATCCATCACAAACAACATCCAGTACCCAGGCAGCGCAACGCCGGGATCAGTCGGCACTTGGAACGAGTAAGTATTCTTCCCAGCATTTGCCAACGTCAAAGGGACACGACGCTGATCACTGTTGACAGTATGTGTCGCTGTTCCGTACCGGACGAGAGAAGCCTGTGCGATTGCACCGTTTGTCTGAACAGTAATCGTTCCGCCGACCTTTACTGCGGAAGCAGACACCGAGATGATCTTTGGCCTTGTGGCTAGCTTGCCCTTGGAGTCGTACAGATATGGAGGACTGTATAGTTGTGCGTCGAAGTGGTTTGTGTCGCAGCCACCACAAAGACCGCCGCCGCCGTTGAAGACTCGTCCATCAGGAAAAAGAAGGGCAATGCTATGGTATGTCCTCACGATGTTGTTCGGCTTCATAAGAACGAAGCGGTCTTCATCGGGGAGGTACATCTCCGGCTCCAGCACGGACGTCGTGTCGGCAAAGGGAATGGCATACTGCTGACCCCCTGTAATGAAGGCGTTGCCGTTAGGAAGCACGACCGAGCTGTGGAACACGCGGGCGTGGAAGAGACCTTCGCTCGCGTATGAGACGGTGGCTTTGATACCTGGACTTCCAATAGTGATGATGTGCGAATCAGCCGTGGCATCGGAGTCCTGATAATCAGGAGTTCCACCATTGGTGAGAATTTTCCCCTTGACGGCATCGAACATGACAGCGTTATCACACATCGCATCAGGAGCAACCCCACGATCCGATATTCGCTGTCTAGCACTTTTTACATTCCCTTCTTGCCCATCAGTATAATACCAGTTCATTGCGGTGCTAGGCCCGGCTTGGAATGCTGTCCCTTTCTTCCCACCGAATAACCAAGCGTGGTTATCAGACCGGAACAAGACCTGAACATCATCGGTGAGCTTCTTCTGCACGTCGGCTTTGTTGAGCAAGGTCCAAGTCTTCTTCTTGGGATCATATACTTCACCATTCTTAAAAGACTGGCCACCACTCCAAGATCCGCCAATGGTGAAAACCTTGCCGGTGGAAGTTGTCGCAGAAGATTGGTATCCCCGAGCAACTTGCATATCTGGACCAGAGACCCAAGCTTGTTTGACAGGATCAAGAACGCTTGTACGTTCAGCGTTGTTGCCGCCTTTCACGACAAGCTGGCCATTGTCATCGAGTGAAATGCCAGGGCGGAACATGTCATGATTTGTCTCAGTGACCTCTCGCTCAGACACCAGATCAGTAGCTGGATCCCAGGTTGAGGTCAGAGTCAGACCACCTGGGCCTCCATCCATGGTATCACGAGTCCATGATGACCAGGTGAGAGCTTTACCAGTGTTGGGATTGACAGTCCCGGCTACAGGGATGACTGGAAAGTTGATGGTCGGTCCCCAGGCTCCCAACGAAGACGACTGAGGGGGCACATAGTGATTGGCTTGAAAGACATTAAGCTCAGCAATGCTCGTCCACGGATTCCTGTTTGCCTCTGTGACAGTAACAAGCCGTACATAACGAGCAGGCTGGGTGTCAAAGTTGGCATACTTGGTCGTCCAATCCGCATACCACGTTCCATAAGCAACAGCAGAGCCCCAGTTCTTCTTGTCTTTGCTCAAGAAGACCTGATGTTGGGCAATATATCCATTCTGCGAACCATCTTGTCTCAGAAGCATAGAAATTCTATTCACGTTATAAATCTTTTCCATATCCACCGTGATCATATGAGGCGGCGTAGGCTCACTCCCCTCCCACTACGTATGCCACATAGTATCTGCCTTCCCATCAATCGCATTCTTACACCCATCTCCCTCGTGCACGCTATCGCACGTCACACCCCATTTGGCGAGGTCTATTGCCACGCTTGCGAACGGCGCAGCTGCTCCCATACTCAGTAATTGTTCTCTTTTATGGAGTGGGGAAAGGGGGATGAGGAGGGAATCACCGACCTTGTTTCTCAAATGGGGCTTGGGCTTAACTTTGAAGCTGGACTTGTCGCTTCGCTCACTGGCCCTGGGGGGAACGGCTTGGATGTAGCCTTTGTTTAGCTTGGGGGGTTCAAATGGCTTGTAGTAGCCAGGACTGGTCTTGCCGCCACCCTTGGAGCTGTTAGGGTCGAAGGTTGTGCCGGACTGGTGAGTTGAGACGGCTCGTGGGTGATGGGGCGCGTTGCTCGACTTTTTGGAGGCAGTGTTTGAGGACTTGGACTTCGAGTCGTCGACTTTGACAGTATCGTCCTTTGACCCCTTCTTGGAGGTGGACTTGGTGTCATCGTCATCGCCAGTCTTGCCTTTACCTTTGCTCTTGGATGAATCATGGGAGGGCTTGGGCTTGGGCTTGGGCTTTGCGGTGAAAGAAGAGTCTTCAGGCTTGGTACGCGACTTGACAGCATCGTCATCACCAGAGTGCCGACCAGAGGTTGGCTTTGGAATGCCACTGGTGGCAGTAGCACTGGAAGAACTGTTACTCTTGTCATCCTTATTCTTGTCCTTGTTCTTGCCCTTCTGCTTCTTCTTTCCGCTTGAGCCAGAGCTAGACTCGGAGTCGTCATCACTGCCATGCTTGGCTGCCTTGACGGTGTCATCCTCTGGCTTTGATCCTGACTTGGACTTGCTTGATTTTGAGTTGGTGGCCACCTTCTTGGATGATTTGGTCTTGGGGGCGGCTTCTGGCTTGTCGACAGGGAGGGGACCAGTGCGAACGTATGTAGGAGCCATCATCGGTTCCATATATGCCACTTCAGTACCATCAAAGTCAGGCGTTTCGGGATCCTCAGGTCCATCGTCAGACTGCTTTCCTGAGTCATCGCCAGACTCGTCCTCGGTGTCGTCGTCGACACCATCATCAGAACCATATGTCTCTCCAGTCTTGACACTCCTGCGAACAGAAGGTCGATTGGTAAGTCCCACCTTGGGCGTCCAAGCTCCAAAAGGCAATGAATTCTTGGGCCCTGAGTTGGCGGCCGGGGCTGCAGCGGCCTTTGGCTCATCTTGGGTAACTTGCGTCGTAGAATAGCCAATTTTTGGAGAGACAAAGCCAGGCAGGGCGATAGCGTCAGTGCCTTCGAAAAGACCCAGACATAGTGTCAAGGTATACGCAGGCTTCATTTTGACAAGGAGCGACAAAAGATTGGTGGTCAAAAGAGATTGGGTATAATGCTTTGTCGAACCGAAGAGATTCGGAACGCGTCTTGTGAAATCATTTTATAAAAACACCCACGAAAGATGTTGGCTGATGAAGCTATTCTCAATGCAGGTACCATCGGGACCTTGCATAGGTTTAAACTTTTAGCCTTGTAGATCAAGCGAGGCGCTGCGGAGGAATGCAGATGGTTTCCTGATTCTCGGCCTGGACCGTCTATGTCATTCCTTGATCGACATGTCTTAGCTAATCCCGGTCAAGAAGCAAAGCTTAATTGTATGTGTTTTCTGGTTTTATACTTTATTTCCTGTGGACGCAATGGGTCTTATTGCGACATTGGAGGCTTACATCGATCTTGACAGGTTTCCATCTCGGGCAAACGCCTGAGTAGGCTACATCATGCTTCTGTGACCGCTTATGTCCGTCATTTGTATCAGCCTGGAATGGTGCGGAGTTTGATCACTGTCCGAGTCCTAACCGTCGGTCAAACGACAGACACTCGCTTTATTACCCTGAGCCCTTTGCCTAACTCACGATCATGCCTAGAGACTCCAATCCTTGTGGCTTTTGGAGCCCTGGGATCAGGGTTTAACGGTGAAACCGAGCAGTTGGTTGCTGGTACGTGAAGATTCCCGAGGGTTCCTGATGGAGTGGAAAGCTTGGGTGCCGTGTTCCGAAGATGCATAACATAACTGAAGGCGGTTTCATGTCACATTCGTGATCGAGATTATAAATCTCTTGTAATCAGATGATACTCACAATCCATAGGTTATCACATCGAAACTCTTCGTGCATGCCTGCCAGAAGACAGTAAATAGCTTCACTAAAGAAGCTCGTCAAGTAAACGTAGCCCCAATCGAGGTACCAAGCAACTGGTGTCTGTGGGACCTCTGCGCTACTGTCAACTTGACAGCTACTTTTCCTGAAACGATGAGGCATGTCGTTGGTAACGTGGAAGAAAGAAGGTGGACAGAAGGTTGAGCTCTGATCAGGGGTCCAAGCTTGGTAGTGGGCGTAGGCTTGAGATTAGACAGGAGATTTGAGTCTATTTGGTCTAGACATAATATAGATTCTGTGGGAGAGGGATGAGGAGAGTCATGTAGGTCGCGTTAACAGTTGAGCATTATTCGTGAAATAGGTGATCTAGCCAGTAGGAGAATGAGGAATCATGCCGGTGGCAATGAGACCGGGCTTAAGCTTGTTAAGAATGCTGGCTTCTAGTTCAATATTGCGTTGTTCGTTGAATTCTTGTCAAACCACTTTAGTGAACGGTCGACAGAGTAAATTTTCGGGTACGTTGATATGTCCGATACTCGCCTATTGTCTTCCGCTAAGCATAAGGGTTGTACATAGGGGTCAACACCCATGCTTGGCTTATGTCTAGCTGCCTACTAGAGAGAGTTCAAGTCCAGTAGAAGCATCTACAGTTCGTTGACTCGCGATAACCCTATGACTCCCAGTCACCAACACTACTAGTTTAGTTATCACAACGCAGCGATTGCGTCTTGGCTACCCAGTGCAGTATAGGAACGTAACTCCTTTCATAGTAACTCAGTAGTATTCATCCCAAGTTTATCCAATATCTAACTCCTCGCGCCAAGGGTATAAGCGTCCCGTACAAGACACATTCGCCAAATATCCAATAGCGTATCAAACATCGCTTGCTCCCAAACAAGAAAAGGGTATTCTGTGTAGATGTTTACATGTAGTTCATTTACTCGGTTCACCTCCCTTTAACAATCCAACCTGTCGATCATGTTCGCTTCTAAGCTGTTTTTCTCCGGTAGGAACAAGCGTCTTCTCCTCTAGCCCCAAGTGAAAAGCGGGATCGCCGGCGCGGAATTTCTCACGAATGCCTTCTGTGCCTGGATGAAGAGTCGGGAGCGGTGATTCGGATGCTTTTATAGCGTCGTCTGGCCAGAGAATTCGGTGGGCTTCTTCGACCGTGAGAGGGGGTTCGTCAGGTGGTGCGGCCGGAGCCGCTGGTGGGTCGAGTACGGCCTGTCTAGGGGTGGTCGGGGATCCGATGCCTGTAGATCGAGATGTAGAAGTGGGTGTCCCGGTTCGGGCCCTTGGTGTCCGTGCGGGGCTATCGGTGATCAGCGCCGCAAGGTCTGATGATCCCTGGTAGTCAAGTCCCCTAGTAGTTGTGCTCGTGGTAGCTGCTGATCGGAGAAGAGACCTGGTTACTGATGTCGAGTAGAGACTCTCGTCGTCATCGTCGTCAGAGTCTGTGTAGTCTCCTTCGGTCTCAACCACGCTGTGAAGAGTGATGCCGTCCGCAGTATCAGCTGGCGTCCGCTTCAGAACCTCAGATTCTTCCCTAAGCACCTTCTCCTCGTTGGTGTTGGGTCCGATCGGGATGTGGTGTTGAACAGCTGATCGTTTGCGGTCCATACGAAGGATATTCCTCATAAGATAGAGCTCATGCTTCTTGTAAGTCTCGTAGTATGCCCGGCTAACCATAGCTGCTGAGTGAAGATCATCCAACTCTTCCAGTTGACACATAACACGAAGGCGGATGATCTCAGGGAACTCTGTAGCGACGCTATAGCTCGGATCATGCGCGGCCATGCGGTTGAGGCCTGTATTGAACTGCGCTTGGGGTTCTCGTTCCTGATGTTTTGAAAGGCCCCAGCCATGACTCTTTCCACTGATGTCGAAAAGCGTAAGACCCAGAACACTGTTGTAGATATCACTAATAGCGGAGCGAAACACTGGGCCTGGGTCGCAAACGCCACGGTGCACTGGTGTCGGTGGTGCTGGAATTCTCCTCAAAGCATCCACAATCTGTGCCAAACTTTTCGATTGCGGTTGTGATCTGGGTAAGTGAGACAGTACATCCGACGACATGATTTGAGGTAAAAGGTTCATCTCGTTGTAAAGGAGCATCAACCAACCCAGATTCGTGGCATCACACCAATGGCTTCCCTTAGGACACCTCGGGGTACTTGTCAACATCATAGGAGGAAGTGCGTCTGGCGCAAAGTTGGCATTGAGCGGCGTGGGTTCAGCTTGTTCGAGGTTGTTGTGTGTCGGCTCTCGTAAGTACTCCCTAACTGCGCTCATGCAGCACTCGTGGATCTGCGCAATCTTTGCGCAACGTACAGCCCAGATCTTGTCTTTGATCTTCTGCGGCCATGGCTTTGCGTCCAACTCCTTCTCATCGACAAGATTCAGGATCGTAGTTTTCGACATGCGCGAGAATAGTCGTCGCAGACCAAAGGCATAGCTGATGACTAGGAGACCATCCGGCATGTCGTCCGCTCCCTTGTGCATCCACTGCGGCAACCATTTGTGCTCAACGATGAGTTCCAACGGCGAGGTACACTTGTATCTCATACAACACTCGGCGATAGCAACAAACTTCTCGAATTCGATTTCTCGTGGGATATTCTCGCTGTGATGATGCGCTGCATGTAGTAAAATTTCCAGGGAATCCATGTGGTTCAGCTCAACTTGAGGCATGCGGTATAGTTTAGCCTCAGAGCCATCTTTGCAGTAGTATTTCGTTGGTGGCAACGGCAACTGTGACGAGATATCTTCATCGTCGTAAAGATGGAGACTGCTGGAATGCCCAGCAAACATACGAGCAAATATGGGCGAGGTCTCGGCAAGCATGTAGGAGGAGACCCGAAAACGAATCGCCGGATCGCTGAAACTACATGCAGGGCCATTGTTGGCGAACTCGAGTATAGCATCGCCCCGTTGTGATATGGTGAACTCTTGAATAGTTCGGTCAGGGGAGATGCCTGATTCGCCTGTCTGAACAAGCTGTCGTATCTCATTCAACTCTTGCTTAATTCTTTCGTAATCGTAAAATCGCATTTCATATTTCGGGAACTGCAAATGTCAGGTACGATCGCTTCGATGCTGACCACAATGGACTCACAAATTGAGGGTCTGCCGACATGACCCGAGTGACGCTAGCATTGCGCATCCTCTGGACAGCCTCTTTCCGGAACCTCTTATTCGTTAACAGTGCTTCCACCTGTTCTTGCGTTGCATCGCGCTCATTATTCTTGTATGTCTCGATCAGGCATGTCCGACAAGCCTCAGCCAAGGACTCAAGCCAGTTCCTCCAGTCGCGCACCGACGATAACCAGGATTCGCTCTGGTGTATACTCTTCCCGACACTACCAGAAACAACTTCAGCAAGACTTCTCCCGCTGAAAGAACTTCGGGTATCATAGATATGGCTAGGACTTTGTGGTGAGTCAACCGCCGAATCGCGGCGCATGAGATCACCGCCATTCCGAGAACCGCGGCCAAGCTCTTCTGTCAGGATAAGGCGACATAACGTAGCGCATTGCTCTTTATGCTTTGTAAATTCTTTATAAGCCGAGTCGACGTGGTTGGGTGTCGTAGGGAAATTTCGAGGCATTCGCTGAACAATAGCCTGCAGCTGTCGGATATGCGTCTCTTGACTGTCGAGCGGGTTCGTATTATGGCCATCGGGCGATTTGGCGTTTAGATCGATGTCGGAGGTACTCGTCTCGGGCGGATGCTGACTGATTATCTTGATCTATACCGCTACATCAGCATTCGCACTTGTAATCATGAACTTTTGAAGACCAAACATACCCCTCGCCTTGGGATCTTATTAATCAGCGATTTCCACTGTCGACCGCCTGAACCGGGAGGAGGCCCATCGCTGGATGTTCTCGAGACCATGTCGACCCTCATGGAGAGATTGGATTGTTTGTCGCCAGAGGGGACGGAGTTTCGGGAGGATCGCATCAGGCTGGGGTAGAGAGCGCAGCGTCAATGCTAGCGCCTGACCACAGCATTGTCGTCAGAGCGTGGCAAAGAGGCGCCTCGCTAGAAGACTGCCGGGTGTGAGGTTGCGATGTGCTCTGAGTGTTGTTGAGTCTGCAGTGACTAATTTCGTAGGTGGTTTAGAGGTCGCGACTTGACTTGTCCGTTCAACCGGGGTTGTCGGGCCTTTGGTGCAACGTTAGGTATGTGTCCCAGGGAGCCGGAACCGGATTGACAGGTTCTGTCGTAATGCTTGAAACACGGGGTCGTCGAATGGGTCGTCGACAATACGTGGGAGGTTCGAGGAAATGGACTTTCTCGTTTCAAGACAAAATAATATTGTCTTCGGCTATTGCGTCGTCTAAAGATTAGAAAAGGCAAGGCAAAGCGAAAGCGAAGCGAGACCCGGGAAACTGAATTGAGGTGACAGAAAGTGGAGGACGCTTGGGGGGTCTTAAAGGTGGGCTCCTTCCCTCCTCGATGGGAAAAGCTGGGGTTGAAAACTGGGGCAAGTGCGAGAGAGATTTTGGGTCCTTGGCGTCTAGGCCTTTGCTTTTGTTCTTTCCTGACAACTAACGTTAGTGGATAACAAAAGCAAGGGAAGGCTCGTCTGTCTTGGTGCGGAGACGGTGAGATATTTGAGGCAGATGATTAGGTAGAGTCCGATGAGGATAGGCTAGGTCGTACGGACCTTGCCGGTTAAGTAGAGGTAAAACACGGTATAACCATAAATCATGACGGATTGTCAGAATGCCATGTCTCCTTGTCCAGTGGAGTCCAGTAATACCAACTGCAGTCGGCGCAAAGAGGTAAGACGATTGCGGGGGAGGAGACTTGTCACGAGGTGAAGCAGGCTGTCCGTTGAACCGTTTCATTTCTGTACGCCCGTTTTATAACGGTCACCAAGGAAAAGGTTCTCACAACGCGATATGTTTATTGAAATATGCCTGCCTACCTTCTTCCAATTCTTGACGTCCAATTATTGCTTTTGACTCGGATATCTGACCTCCATGTCAAGATCCACCAAATCTGAGACCAAAATAAGTTCACGATCGAGGTACCCGCTCAACCTCTTTGACCGGGCGGATCTTGAACCAGGGTCTGCGGGAATAAATATAGTGATGGTTCCTTTTTCTTTCTTGTTTTCTGTCGATTGTCAGCCTCATTGTTTACCTGACACGGCATAAGGATCAGCAGGTGCTGCCTGCAGTGTCGTGTTCCAGGCAGCTCTTATTGCTCACAGCCATTGACAAGTCTCAAGGGCAGTGAGAATGCTTGGAGTTTTAAGAACACAGCCCTATAAGATTACATTGTTGGTATTTCGAGGCTTATTGAAACTGAATGCCGGTGCCTGGGGATTATCGCATTGTCGATGGGTTTGTGAAATCTTAAGACCTGTCTATGAGCTATGCTTGACGATACCAGCCACGAACTAGCAGCAACATTTCGGTATCAACAACCATCACATAAACAAACAGTCAAGATATTGAACAGAAATAATAAATCTAGTTAATAATAACAGAGTATTCAATTAATTCCCGTCGTCCCTCGTCACCACGTCTCATCTTCTATCCATACTCATCCTCCACCTATCTCACCCTATACCACTACTTCAGCTTCTCATTCTCCTCCCCAAACACAAAAACAACTCTATCCCTTCCCTTATCCTCCCATCCCTTCTCAACATCATCAAAACGATACTTCTTCAAACCCTCACTCCCAACACCAACAAGCACCTTCAACATTCCCACAGTCTCACTCCCAAGCTCCCTTGGATCCCAAGACCCCGGCCCGGAGCCCCGCACCGTGACATCCCTCCTCCGCAGCCCCATCGCCGAAATGTCACTTCCGTCACCGGCCATGCTTCCAATGTTGATCCAGGTAATCGCGTTCTTTGCGGCTGCTGTGCTGGGACTTAGGAGGAAGGCGTTTGGCCAGGGTCCGTACAGGAAGTCGAGCACGATGTCTGCGTCTGCGGCGGCGGAGAAGTCTGTTTCTGTGGGTTTGTCGTTCAGAACAACGCTGGCGTCCAAGTCGAGCTTTGAAAGAGCTTCTTGGTTGCGCGCTGAACCAACAACACTCGTAGCCCCAAGGTGCCGAGCAACTCTAATAGCAATCTTTCCACTCGCAGTAGTCACACCATTGATAAACACCTTAAAGGCGGCACCCTCCTTCAAACCAGCCCTCTTCCTCAACGCCATCCAGCTCGCCATAACAGGGTTAATCATAGCCGCCGCAACAACAGGATCAACACCATCCGGCAACTCAACGATATTGCGCGAGGGCGCATTGACGATCTCGGCATAGCTGCCCTGCGTGGTACCCAGCAGAGAAAAGTAGACGTTCTTTCCCGTAGACACATTGATGCCTACACCGTCCACACCAGGACGGTGGGGAAGTTCGGTAGCAGTGTAGTGTTTGCCAGCTGCTCTTGCGCGAACTAGTTGATGAAGACCGGTGGCGATGACACGAATCTCTGTTTCGGAGTCGTGAACGGGAGCTTGGGGAGGGACGACTTTTACAGATCTGGGAGGTTGACCCCATTCTGTGACTTCAGCTGAAAGCATGCTCATATTGAAGGTATGTAAGTGTAGTATGATTGATTTGTAGAGAGTATGAGTGAGTGACACAACCCTTCGAAGGAAATATAGCTACATCTTTATACTTCCCCTCTCATCATATACGATCGCCCAAAACGTCACATCGGCGGCAATGTGTCAGCACCTAAGATCTAATCCTACTCCAGCCGCAGCTGCAGAAGCATCAGGCAGTATTCTTAGTAATGTTGCTAAGCTTCGGGAATTGCCGCAAATACCGCGCGCGCGCGAATGAGGGACCGCCCATAAATTGATAATACATCATGTAATCTTCAGATTGACGGAACTTCGGCATCATGCATGATCATTGAAATGCAGGCACCAGTAAATATCTTAACTGTAGGTCATTTAATATTGGGTCCCTTCTTCTTTCCTTCAACATCCAATATCACCACATGCTTCATATTGTAAAAATCGCTGCATTAAAACTTTCATTTATCTCTTTTCTGTGCTTCGTTACATCTGCCCATGCTTTTTTTCTGACAACCATCTAGAAAAACCGCTTGAACCCTTCTTTGCCCATGCAGCCTAGCCTGTAGGATATACTGTAAACCGCTTGTTCCCTCCTCCCGCTCCCCCTAAGATGGACTTTGACTTGTCTTTAATGCAATTGCAGCTGTGTATATAAAACGCCTCCTCCCAACCGGCCATGTGTAGAAAGACGCCAACGCCTCTTCGTTTCCATGTTTGTGCTTTGCAACCAATCAACAAACCAACCAGTTGTCCGCCCATACCATTCCTTTGCTTCCATTCCATGCCATTTCCTCTAGCCAGCGGATCCGGCCTTGCTGTCATTCTTTCATGCAATGCCATGCCATGCCACTGAAACCGATCCTCTTGCTTTGCCAATCTGTAAATCACCCGCTAACCACTGCGGTATAAATGCTATGAATAAAACACTCTTGGACATCAATCATACACACCTACTACATATGTAAATATCGTCACGTATCCGGACGATCCAGAACAGTGTCTCCAATGTGCCTTTGTCATCTCTTTCAACAGTCTTCCATCCATCTTGAATCGTTGATCGCGGTGTGGACTTTGCAGTACGCCCTATCCAAAATGGCAAATAGCCGTTTATAGATCAAGGAACGGTTGCAGTGCTAGGTGCAGCTCGATGGCATATCCCAAAGTCGCAGGCCGAAAGATCTGGCCGACGTGTCTCGTCGCTTCTCAGATCGAGACTGCTGATCAGCCACCCTTTCGTTCTGACTCGTGCTTGGGAGGTTGCTCGCCGTTTCCTTGTTGCGCGTTGTTGTTGTTGCCACCCTTCTTCTTGCCCTTACCAGCTTTCTGCCAGGCGTTGTCGCTTTCGCTTCTAGCTCCGCGGACGTGGCCGTTCTCCCGGTTACCGTTGGACTTCTGAGAGTTTCCCTTCTGGTTCTTCTGAGACTTGGTTCCCTCTTGAGAATTGTGCGACTGCTCTTCAGACTTCTGGGCTCCCTTGGGTCCGTCTCCTCGGCCTGATTTGGGACTGTTCTGCTTCTCGGACTTCCAAGGTCCATCCTTTCGAAGAACCGTAGGCGATGGAGTGCGAGTCTCATATACCGGCGAGAGGTGAGCAAAGTCTTGACCAACAGGGCGATCAATGCGGTTCTCAGCTATAGCGAGATCGAGAGGAGCAATCACACCGTTCTGGTTCTGGCGCGACATCAGGCGCTGTCGAGTCGAAGGCGACAATCGAGAGTTTCCAACATTCGGATCCTGAACAATATGAGGAGTCCCCATGTAGTAAGCGCTCATCATAGCGATCCGATCACGGAACGAAGGGTCATCCGCAGTTGACGGAGCTGCAGCCATAAGCGGCGCAGTGGAGCCGTTGGCCACCACAGGAACCTGGTTAAAGGCACCTTGTTGGTTCACAACTCCTTGCGGCTCAACTGGAGGCAAAATGGATCCATCGACAGGGTAGCTGGGCATTCCATTTGCAGCATGAATCTGCAGAGGGTTCTCGAAAGTGGGAGTCTCCTCGGCGCTGCTCTCTGCTCCAGAAGGGGCTTGACGCGGGCTCGGAGTCACGCTTGTCTTCAAACTCGATCCGTTCACAACCAAGGGACGGCCCAGGTTCTTGTTCTGAGTTCCAGGGAAAGGCCCTTGTGCCAATGGCGCTGATGAAGCAGTAGCCGTGATATTTCGTGCTTGTCCCAAAGGCGAAGGCGATCGTGACGTCCTCTTCATCCGGCGGTCGAGAATTGTCTGGGGAAGCTGGTCCGTCGACAATCGTCTGCGCCCGGGGCTGGAACCCTGATTGGACAGATCTCCAAAAGCAAGACCATTCGTAGCCGGCACTGGCTGTTGAGGTTTCTTGCTGGGGCTGGGGCTTTCAGACAGGTAAACAGAATATTTGCCCTCCTCCGACTGTGGGGAATCCGTAGTCGCCTTTGGTGTCTCGTCGAAATCTGTGTCATCAGACATGAAACTTGGGATTGGGTTGCCGTTGGCGCCTCGAGACTGCGTCGGTCCGCTAAAGGATTGAGCACCAAAGTACGCAGTGTTTGCCTGTGATGATGACGGGGAACGCGATGCAGGCTGCGAATGTGAACGTAGAGTACCGTTTGACCCTTGAGCACCTGATTCGTTAGTCATACCGTTTCGCTGCAGTGGACGACGGAAGTCCTGAGTAGCTCCAGTCGTACTAGCAGGAGACGAAGGATATGTTCCGTAACTTGCACCTGCTTGAGGGAAGAACTGTTGTCCCAAACTCATCCCGTATAAAGCATATATATCTGGTCGCAGAGGCGCGCTGAGCGGCGGGTTATCGAACGAATTTGTCCTAGAACGATCCGATGTCTGCTGCGGCTGTTGTTGGCCTGATCCTGCACTTGTCGACATCCTCTGCTGTTGCTGTTGCTGGTGTTGACTCATTGCTTGGGCCTGCTGCTGCATAAATGCTGGTGACTGACTGGCATACAAGAGTCTCATATTCTCTTGGTGCAACGCCATTTGAGTCATGAGATCCTGCTGTGCATATTGGAATTGGAACTGTGGGTTTTGGTACCACTGCAGTTCCTGCGCCATGTTCACCGGCTGCATAAACATATTGTTGTTGTTTGCATCGAACTGTGGAACGCCCGCAGATGCTCGCCGATTCGAATTTCCGCCTCGGTAGTTATTGTTATGTCGTCCGCCGCCGCGATGGTTACCCCGACCTCCACGTCCCGAATGTGTTTGCGACGAGCTGCGAAGTAGGACAGGTCGTGGCTGTGGTGCTGGTCGAGACCATACTCTTTCCTCCTCTTTAGGGAACACGTACTGCTCGCAAGCCTCCTCGAGATTCGCCACTGAAATCAGATCAAACGCTCGACGTAACTCGATGTGTAATCCGCGGAAAGAATATTCATCGGCCGTATTTCCGAGGTTTCGAGACGTATTGAAAGGTTCTTCGACACATAATTGGTTGTTGATCGCGTAATGCCATTTCTTCTCGTGCTTGGTGAGCAACTTGCCTTGTCGTACAGAGAGAACGTGCTTGTCGTAATCAAACTCGTGAGCGTAGAAGCGAAAGAATTGGAACAAAAGTTCCGCAGCGGATGCCTTGTTCTTGTTTCCAAAACCAGCCAGCTTATCAACATCGTCGGCAAAGTCGGGGAGGGTACCATCGGGCTTGGGTATCTTGTGTGGCGACTGATGCAGACAGGGGAGAACGGGCGGACTGCGCAGCTGCAGGAACGCGATGATCAAACAAATCCATGTGTACGAACTTAACGTGCCACCAAATGCTACCGAACCGTTAGACAAAAGAGTTTGTGAGGGGAGAAGCCACGTACCAGCGTCATTGACTATTCTTCTTCGTGTCCAATGCTTTACAATCATGGCAAGCTCGCGAACTCGTGGATCAATATCGATATATGTTCGAACCATTCGGGTGTTCTCAAGTGCAAGGGTGTTGTTGACGTTCATGTCGCACGCAAGGCCCAGTTCAGGATCCCATATTTTGACAATAGGGACCTTGGCAGCCGAAATACAAACAACCTTTTCCATTCCCCCTTATCTGTTGTTAGCGAATTATTTATGGTCGTGCAGAGAGATACGTACGCTTCGCTAGAAGGTTGGCGATCATACAGACACCCTCCAATTCGTGCCACGAGGTTGTGATGCAAATGTCCACTAAAAAGGGTTAGATTGTGGCCAAGGGGCTTGGAGAAGATTGACGTACCATCAGAATCATCCGAACAAAGAAGATTTCCAGATGAACCGAAGAGATTCACCCGAATGTCATGTCCGGGCCACTCGTCATTGAAGATCTTTTCAAGCTTCGACACTAGTTTCTTTCGGTTCTCCTCGACAGCGGCGGTAGGCAGGAGTCGGTCAAAGACCTCTCGCATATCTGTGGCCAGCTTTCGCTCCTCATCTTCGGACAACTTGTTCTTGACCGTCCGCAAGTCCAGCTTTTCCAGACGATCATTGCCGACCGAATACGGTATTCTCCTCCTAGAATTTATCTGGGCGGTCTCGTATTTGCAGCCTCCTAATCGCGGCGGTAAAGGCCGAAGCGCAGGTAATGTACTATTTGTCTCAGAATAAGCCGATCGTGGGGAGTGGTTATTTGTCCCCGTGGGTGACGGTTCGCGGTCCTCAAATGAAAATTGCCGAGCGTGCTGATGAGGCGTCGAGGGCACTGAACTAGAGTGGGACTGAGCCGAGGGTGCGGATCGTCGGGGTAAAGGCCTCGATGAGTCGGCGGCCTGCTTTGAAGACATTTTGGACGGAACCTCCTTGGAGGATGCAACCGAGCGACTCTTGTCTAAATTCTGATGTGACCTGCTCCCATGGCCTCCAGCTGTGTTCCCCTTGCCGGCGGAGGCGTCTCTTAGCGACACCTTGCTAGACGATCGCGACCGTGGCGCCGCCTGGATATGAGGAGCAGAGATGACGGGAGGGAGTGGCGGTGTCTGCAGGCCGCCGCCGCGAGAGGGGGAAATGAGCTTATTGTAGTGGAGGAGTTGAGCGTGGTAGATGTTTGATTGAGGGAGGAGAAAGGCCGGGAGAAAGTCGAGACGTGGAGAGTGGAATTGTGTGGCGGACGGGTCGGCGAAGAAGTAGCCTTCGGCGGCGGAAGCGCTATGAGAACTCGTCGCCGATGGTGTCGTTGGATTCGTTGTGCTCGATGATATCGTCGAAGAAGTCCAAGGACTGGAGGGATAAGGATGATGAGGTTCTGCGGTTGTGGTCTGGGCGTCCATATGGAGCAGCGAGCGAGCCCCGGGACGGTTCAAGTGATTGCGGGGACCGGCGGCAGTATATGCGTGACGACGTTGCGTGCGTCTGGGCTCGTGGATCCGACCGAATCTCTTGCTTCGGTTCGGTGGCGGCGAACGCTATAGAAACGGGAACTGGAGCAGCGGGTAAAAAAACGTCGTGCAATGCAATTCTGTTCTGAGCGCTAGAGAAAGTCTCGAGACTTCAGCATGCGATCCAATGCCAAAGTGTATCGTAGAGCCAGGGGCGAATCTGATCGCTGACGAGAGGACGCTGTTCCTTGGTGGGAATAGCGAAAGAGCGAAGCAACGTCAGAGCAACAGTGTAAAAGACAGCGAAAGCGTATTCGACCGAATGTGAACGATTACGAGAAACAGCGCCGAATATGAGTCGGGAAAATGCTGAAAGATTGCAAGCTGCAGTGCAGTCGGTATAACAACGATTTCCCGGGAACGCGGAATAATAATGGCAATGTAGGATTCGAGAGATGGCGAGCAGTAGGCCTGTGGATTGGACTAATGGACTATGAACTGAACGTCGGAGAGGCTTGTGCTTGTGCCTGTGGGGGGGCTCGTTGCCAAAAGGGGGTCGCTCGGTGCGAGGGACGCCGGTTCACCTCGTCTCGTCTCGTCGGGGGGAAAGAGGGCGAAATGATGGTACTGAAGTGCTCAGGGTCGATCAAGGGCGTGGCGAACGAGAAGCCGATCAGAAGCAGCAACAAAGCGTAAGGAATCGAGAAGCGAGTAGAGTTGATAGTAGAAGAGGCAGAAGAATTATGAAGAAAGAAAACAGAGACAAAGCAAGATTGGAAAATGCGGATGTGTATGGGAATGACAAGAGATGGCGTTTAGTAGCGGGATGGATGGATGGACAGGCCCGTTGGGTTTAGTTTTTACCAGTCGGAGGGAGAGTATGAAAGAGTAAAAAGATCCAAGACAACCTTAGACAATGGGCAAGAAGAGACAAGAGACAAGGAACTGACTGGGACTCTTCTTGGTCTGGTCTGGTCCTTCTGGATCTGAGGGGAAAGTAATATCTCGTTACGGTAGTCGTTCTGGATCTGGTAACATCAATATTGGGGGAGATGCAGGCCTTCACCGGGAGTTTTAGTTAGTGCACCAAGTACCTGACTGTACTGTGCTGTCCTCCACTGTACCTGCCTCTCCATGGGCCCGGGGAGGCTGACTGCAAGGTGTGAATCTTGACTTCGCACTGTATCTAGTGTCGGCGTTATGTGCACCTGTAAATAGTGCACACCTCCGAAAATAATAAGCTCACCTGCAGTCCCAACGGGGACGCTCTTAAAGCTCACCTAAGCCTTTATCGTATATCCAAAGCCAAAGGCGCATGGCCATTCTACGCTAAGTTTTGATCGCTGATGCTGCTTCACGATGCTCTTGACGATGATCACCATGACGGTATAGCACAGTGTTTGATAGACGAACCTCAATTAGCCCCGATACCTCACCGTCCGCTACAGCGAATGGGCCTTTGTGCCGGTAGTGAAAGCGGGGATATTGGACAGCCTCAGCAGAGACAAGCCCCGGGAAGGTTCAAAGCAAAGACCATCAAAGGGTCAATGTTTTGGGAGACATGACCAGAGGGATACAATAGAATTGGTATTGAAGGTCTAGCAAGCAATAGCCTAGAGGCTGGACAAAACAAGCGAAGAATGGTATGGGGCCAGAATAGGAGTTGGTTCAGAGGGGGGTTTGTCCACTGTACTACTAGTCCACCTAGCCACCAACGACGTCGTCCAGCGCCTTAGGTTTTGAAATGGAATTACAGTGAAATAGCCCTGTCCTGCCCTGGTTATGTCGAGAGATGGATTGGATGGAATAATTCAATCGGGTGCTATTTCGATATACCGTGCGATTTGCTTTAATTGCTGACTGTTAGGGGCTCTTGGCTTTGAGATTAGAAGAGGTAAACGCTCTGCACCTGAGATTACCTGACCAAGATCACATCACATCACATAAACACTTGTCCATTGACGATACGCTGTACAACCCAAGCTGTCGACAAACTCCATTCATCATCGATTTAACGGATACAGCTGCTCCAGCTCTGAACTGGAGCTGCCCTCAAGGTTGGTCAGTCAAGGTCACTCCTGGTCCGGCTAGTCTAGCGCTGTGTCAGTATCTACAGGGGAGCACGATGGCCCGGGCAGGGACCCTGATTCTGCTACCCCCCCTGACGTTGTACCCACCTGTCCTGGCCCTGGATCTCTGCCCCGGCTGGATTGACTCCTGGCCGCTTACGATCCATCCATCCATGCTTAGGCCAGGCTGTTGTTGTGTTGGTACGAGGCCGTCAAGTCGTTTTTTGCGTCATGTGACGTGATGTTGTACTTGGCTTGCTCGTACCCAACCATCAAAACCTCTCCGTTCCTGAGAGGGCGGGTTCTGGATTTCGAGGGGTCGGTCCTCTAATTCCCCTCAAACTCAGGACCCCTTTGTTTGATGGTATTTATTTCTGGACGTAATTTCTATGGATAGACGCAATCGGTATCACAATCAAGGTGGCACGGCACGTCAGGTCGGCAAGAATAAGCCAGGTAATTCTGCAGCGCTGTACAACAGGCCTAATACAGAGTGAGAGATAGTTCAGAAGCCCGGACATGTCCGTGCGAGTTCGGCGCTTTTTCTTTTCTTTCACCTGCAATGCAATGCTCTGCTGAGATGCAGCCTCAAAAGTGACCGACTCTGTGGGGAAGACATGCAGATACTAAAAGTACATGCTCAACTAACCGCGACTAATCTGAGCGGAACTAATCTGTGATGTGTGTGTGGAGGAGATGTAAATGGAAAGGGCCTCTCCCTTTCGTGATGCATTTCTCAGTATGATGATGATGGAACGAGGCGTCTCTCCTATTTACTAGAGTTGTAATTACACTTGGGATCAACGTCATTTGTTATGTATCATCTCAACCTGAAGCAAATATCCACAGTTTTTCCATCTCCACGATGGAAAGCCAACACAAACATTCGTCCGATCAACAACCCATCCTGCCATTACACTCGTATACGATCCTTACGATCAAAATTGGGAGGCGAAATACCTACAACATGCATATGCTGAATCAACAAAAAGGGAATTGATGCACCAAAAGCCCACTAACGGCCCGTGTGCTTCCCCTTCCCTTCCATGCCGATGCCAGCGCATTGAGCAAGATGTTATGTGATGTATCCGTAGCTGCCGCAACAGGGGTAATGATGATGCTTGGGCTTGCTAAAGTTTGAAGGTTTCGTGCCTCAACGGCTTCACCTCAGCCTCTTGTCATGCTACTGTCAGCGCCAGAGTATCTACTCCACCAAACTATTGAACTTCTGCGATAATCTGAATCGAACAAGTTATGCACAGATCTTGAATTAATCAATCTTGGCAGAGTCTAGTCTGATCAGTCCATTCATGTCTAATACCCAGATTCGACAAGCCGAGACAATCAGGACTCTGGTAGGACAGAAAAGTCCAAGGTCTCGTGATGCTTCATCTCTTCTCGTTCGTATTTGTGTTTAGCAATTTCGTAGAGCAAGTCCTGACGACGTATAATTAATTCTCCTTGAAAGTGTCTCACCCATTCCCAGCCTCTTACTCTATCATTTCTAGAATTCCGCGCCATTGTCATACCTTTGAGGTCCTCCCTTTTGACGGGAGTCAAAGGAGTTGGTATCCCTTTTTTTCTTGCTTGGAATCTCAGGAACAATGATCAACATCAGCCTCATTATTTACTGAGGGTGTACATACAGTATAAAGTTCAACCAAGCTTGTTCCTTGCACGTGTTCTTAGCTTACCTTCCCGTAACTTTACTGTACTGTGTCTACATATTACTCTTACTCATGACGATCGATCAAAATAGTGGTTTAGGTAGTCTCCGTGCATCGTATCACGTCCCGTCTCCGTCTGGAAATGCGATCTCCCCCCGTGTCTATTCCTGGCCACTCAGTATCATCTCAATTTATGCTCATCCATTCACTGGACTGGCCAAGGTCTTTGCCTCCCTTCTAGGTCTCGTCTCGGGAGATCATCCACCAGCCTCAAGCCACACTTCTTTTCTACCGACCACCATGTTACATGTGTTTCCTCGTGGTTTCGCCATGTCTTTTCAGCTCGTGTTTTTGTTTTCTTTTAGGTACATATTGATGGCACACCCAACACACCCAACTCTAACCGCGACAGGTACAACCACACTTTTTTCGAGGTCCTTTTGGGTAGACCATACAGTACACCCGTTTAGGCATCCCCGCGCTTCATTCTCACAGTGTGTTGTTGCTTGTCAGCAACAGCCAGTAAAACGCTCCGCCTTAACTTGAATGGGCTGAAAAGCTGACTTCAGGCTGACGAGACGTGGCTTGGAAACTATTGGCGGGCTGCTGTAGAAAGTATTCAGCCATCCAATGCGGGTGCTAAAAACTCAATTGCCCTAGGCCTTGGCTGACTTTTTTTTGGTAAGAGGCTGGCTGACACTGCTCTCGCTCCTTCCATCGGTAGTATCTCAACAATATAGAGTCAACGCTACCACGAAGGCTTCTTGCCTTGACCTACGACCAACATCCACATGCTCGTAGCCGATTCATCCCCGATCATCTTCTTGGCAATTAGTTTGCTGCTTTTCGATGTGACGAGTATTATCCGACACTTCCATCGGATGCTTGCCTGCTTGCTTGTCAAGCGCATATGTTTGATCTGAGACGCGAACAAACGCGATTGATGCATTTTGCCGCGATGGCTGCCGCTGTGTTTTTCTTTGTCCATTTTTTTGACCAAGCGGTCCTTCGCATTACCGTCTGCAGACCAGGCTCTACTTCGGTGCAACAATACAGCCAGTCATAGAGCGACCGAGCTCGATCGCCGCAAAGATGGGATATAGGAATCATAGATTGCATCCTGCGGCTTGTCGCTGCAAAAGCGAGTTGTCACAATATATTGCTACAACCTTTCATGGATGCCTGAGATTCAACGTTTGTTCTTAAGTGAGAGCGAACGCTATTGGTTGGAATGCTGCAATGGTTTGTTCCCTCCAAACCCAAATGCATAGCTTGGAAGGACAAATTATCCTTTTTGTTGCTCAGGTGACCTGCTTTGCGAGGAGTCATTCAAACGCAACGGACTTGATGAAGCAATTGCATCTTCAATCCGACATCCATATCCTTGTTGCAATGTTGCACGATGGACATACCTCGCACTCGGACAGCATACAGACGGATACTTAAACAAGGTGAGATACCTACCCTTTGTTCAATGCAACCGTCAATCCAAGTGAATGACCACCCATCAATGGACGCCTCACAGTCATTCCGTTTACTGCCGTACTGCTGCTTTTGCCTCTTTGAGCTCGAGGCTGGGGACAAAGCCGTCAGGCCTGTCCATATATCAGAAGGTTCGTTTTTTATAGACTTGATACTACCCATCGTTGTTGTTCCTGTTCGCTGACTCATACCATCAGTACGTGCGCCTGATACACCCACAACGATCATATTTGAGTACCAACCATGGGTTTTCAACCCACAAGATCCACAAAGCGTTCCACCTCGCAGATGGAAACGCTCGAGGGAAGCTATTCCGATAGCACACCTGGCTTGTTGCCATGAATGGCCTGAGAATTCTAAGAAACGCCCCTGGGGCCTTGTCCGTTACGATTTCAAACCCCCATCCTCTGATCTTCTTCGAAGACGATCGTTTCTACTCAAAGGTCTAGGCTCGAAAACTCCCAAGGATATTCACAAGATTGACCTCCAACAACAAGCAAGGCTTGGTGTAAGAAGCCTGCTCGACAAACAAAGAATCCCCCAACAAGTCATCGATGCAAATAGCGGTTGTGTCCATTTTGTGGTGGATCTTCGTCAACCTATCTGGGGCATTGGCGTGGCGTTCGAGGGCCTCAAGTACATATCGTATCTCTCGAATAAGCAGCTTGCCAACTTTGAACGTGTACCAGCACGACGTGATGATAGTCTCGGTAAGGTCACTTATTTATCCAACCATCTAGGCGTAGGGACCTTATACTTGGATGAGACCCGTCTGCCTTCGCCGATAAAAGAATGCCCCGGGGTCTGGTGGTCTTGCTTTAAGGCCAGTGAAAGACGCTCTTTTCTGAGAGGAATCACCGATGTAAGTATTGGAATCAGTATCCCACTTTTTAGGTCATAGGTCTAACGTACACAGGGTCTCAAGATTCGGGACTTACAATTAGTCGAATCGCCGCAGGCAGCCGGCAGGCCGCCCATCAGATGGTCCATACCACCAACAGGCCCCATATGGTTCGTCGACTTGGATGCCAGGGCTCATGGGACGCCTCACCTCAAGCTCATGGATTGCGGTAGACCTGGAATCACTGCCTACTCAGCATGCATGATTGACGGGGATCTCGTTGACCTGCGTTGCCACGTTCGGGGCGAAGGTCGGGATGAAGTATCTACGTACTACAACGAAGGCGGCGGTGATCAACCACACGCCGTATGGCTATACTTCCCCGTGCAAGATGACGAGCGAGTATTTGAGGTCTGGAGACGTCGGAAGAAGCCTCGTTCTTGTCGAGATATTCCCATGGTACGTTTCGAAACGGTCAAAGTCCTAACTCGGAGTTACTGATGAATGTGATAGCTACGGACGAATAAAGGGCGCGTCTTCGTCTTGGGAACGCATCCCAACGATCCCCAATTTCCTGTAACACTCGATCGCCTCACCTCATTTCCTTCATCAACAAATGCTAAATTCTGGTATAGCTGTCTCGGAGGCTGCATCGACCATCTAGCTTTCGTCACCGAAGACAGACGGCATGACAAGAATGACCCTTGCGCCCTAATGATAGGTCCCGCTGCCGTCTTGGCCTCGTCCGGTGTGGGGAACCAGTATTTCTTTACGATGGCCAAGTTGGAGGACGTGGTTAGGGTGGTGCCATGCCAATCATGGGCACCTGGCTCAACCGGAATTGTTGGGCTTCTGTTCATCTATTCCGATGGGCATCGTGAGGCGTTGGGGCAAATACGTCTCGATTATCTCCTTCCCTCCCTGTCGGCTGATCCCGCAGGGGACATGTGGCTAGGGGTTAGGCAGCTCTCTTACGGGTTTGTCGTTGACGCGATAAGATTGATACCGTCGGCAGACAAGACGGTTTATGGTGGAAATCCATCCGAAGATGGACTAAACTGGCATCGTGTCGAATGGCGAGGCCGCCTTGAGTGGCTGGTTTGGTATGGGTCTTGTTTTATATCTCATCATCAGCAACCCGTGCCCCCTGGAGATCTAGAGTCGGTACTGGAGGCTCAAGGGGGTCGAGAGTGGGAAAGCGAAGTATAAGATCGGAAGCCAATCGTCTCCCCATAACTTATTGTTATCCAAAAGTTCATATTGACGCTATTATTGTGTGTCAGCTAGGCTAATAAGATTCTCGCACCATCTTCAAGTTCCATAACATCATCCGCCCTCGCAGCCTTCCCACCCCAGATAACCGTCCCTGTCCCATCTATCGCAAAAGCACCCGCCTCCTGCCACTTATTCCCCATCGTCGTCAAAGGACCCTCATCTTCTTCCTCCTCTTCAACCGGTTTCACAGTCGCAACCGGCTTCGGCTTCGGCTTCTGCGTTTTCCCCTGTATCGCACCAGCTACCTTCTCGCCCAGCCACCCCGTCTCTTTCCAACTCTGCACTTGCGTCGATGGATTGAGAACGTACCACATACTACTCGTGCCCAGACCCCATGCTGCGTAGAGCGCTCGCTCTTCGTCGACTATTACGCGCACGCTCCATGCGCCGCCTAGAAGATCTACCCACTTCTTTGTTGCTTGCTCTGAGGCGTGGGAAACGGCTATGCATGTTAGTGCGTCGCCGTAGCGATTTGCCATTGTGCGTAGATTAATAAATGTTTTTTGAGCAACTATATTTCGTTAACAAAACATCCTTTGCAATCGTGTGACGATAACTTACATGCACAACCAACACACCGCAAAAACACAAGCAACGTCCTTCTCCCAAGCCTCAACTTGCCGGTCTTATCCAAGGGAGCTTTATCACCAATACCCGGTAAGCGACCGACTGAGACAGCAGCGGGAGGAGGCGTTAACCATGGCTGGACCGTCAGAGGCAGAGAGCGGACAGACATCCAAGAACCCCAGCTTGAGTCGGCATCTTCAGATGGATCAGGCGGGTTTTTGCGAAGTTTGTTAGGTTCGCGTTTCTCTGTGGGGAAAGAGAGTATGTCGCTCGGTATACCGGCTTTTTTGAGGGCGAGTTTTGTTGTGAATGATGAGAGCATGTCTGAGCTGTTGTGAGATGTAACAGTGGGTATAGGATGAGATGAGAGGGAATGGCTTGCGGGCCGTGCCGGATCACTAGGAATAGGTGGCGAGAAATGCTAGATGCAATTCCTGTTGATAATGATACGCGAATAGATGCAGAATATACAGATCAAATCGTTATTGTTAATTGTTGTAGTCGCAGAAAAAAGATGAGACGTGGTGTTGAGATGAAACTCCAGGGGGTTCGGGGGCGCTAGTAGGGGTTTGGAATGGGGCGAATGGTGCAGGGTAACGTGAATGGTAAAGCGTCGATGCAAGCGGAATGTGATCATCAGTCAGTTGAGCCGCATGCTGAGGACGATGTACTATTTTAGGAAACGTTTATTCTCTCTCATCACGTCGATTCAAATAGCTTTCGATTTGGAGCTCTTGACTACAAGGCATCACGTCAAGTCTTGGGAACTGATCTACTTCACTTGCAATGTGGTGAATTTGCGATAGCCTCGTAAACCAGTTCGAAGGAAACATATTTTCCTCCCAACGTATCAAATCTGGGCAATTCTTATAGATCTAAAACAACCTTTTCTTAACCACCTGTCCCATTCCCAACTGATAGCTTCAGCCCCTTGCGCTTATCTGGACATCGAAAGTCTTCATCTCAGACTCGCGCAAGAGGCTTTGATGTTTCAAAACTGCCTTCATCTCGTCACGCGACGCGCCGTTGTCGAAATGTGATACAACATTACAACCATAAGAAAAGCGCCAATCGAGACGCCCTGTCATAGGCACCTTGAGGTATACGTAGATATCACTGTTAGGTGGTTCGGTGACATAAACATAACGGATTCTCCCAACTTGAGGGAACCAGTTCCTTCCAGTGGGCGAAGGATAAACGTTCTGTCTTGAGCCAGTGCCGAGCCAAATCGCATCTGAAAGAACCTCCAACGGGGCTTCTAGATGATGTGGTCGGACCTGCCCAACGCACCTTTGACTGCCATCAGTATAAGTCAGGAGAAGACCAACAATTTTGCCCGTGTGAGGGCGTGCCCAACCCCAACAGGCACGGACACTCCTGACGCCATGGAGAGGAGCCGATGTCACAAAATAGCCATGTGATCCGTATTCCACCATTGAGCTATCGTCCGGGGCTGGAATCGAGACGCTGATATCACCAGCCCAAGCGGTTATCTCTCCATGGCCTAGCCATACTTCAAGATTAGTGGGCTTTTCAAAAGCCAGCCAAATCCAGTCGAGTCCAGGTCTGGAGTAAAACATTCGTGTCCTACCCACTTGTGGAAACGTTGTAAGTTTCTTGTAGGTGAAATTCTTCGATTCTTCGGGGTGATGCTTAGACCAGAGGCTATCTTGATGGATACCGAGAACGAAACTGCGTTTCTTGCTTGTGCGGAGCTAGAATAGGGTCAGTCCATGGCCCTTCCACGAATAAAGCTCACAAGGCGTACTATCAGCGTTTCCACTTCCATATGATGTCCATTTCCATACTCATACTCTCCTGTGCGAACCCAAAGCTCAGAGACTCGCTCGCCATCGTCAACGGGAAAGTAGATCCCCGAGTCTCCCCGTTGACCAAACTCATCAATATAAGAAGTGCACGAGTCCTGGGAGTAGACAGCAAGTATGCCACGAAGATCTGCGACATGAAAATAGAAGTAATAGCCACAGATACCTGGAGCGTTCCAATCTATGGCTTGGATTCCGTCGGAGTAGTTGAGCCTCCGACCGTAGTTGTCACAAATCGGGAGGGGGTGCGGAAAGGTGGCTAGATCTCTGGGGAGTGACGCCCAACGTCTCAGGTTCCAGTCGGGTGAGACTGTGTCATTGGATGTGACATCGAAGCAGCGTAGTTTGACGCCCTAGTGATGTGAGATAAGAAAGCAAATCTACACAAGGACATACTTACATCAGTCTTCCACCGGAGGCAGAAAGGCAACTTCCAGTGAAGGCAGCATATGATCTGGCGAAGACCTGCTCCACGATGTATGGAGGGAGGCGCTTCAGATTCTCTGATGACAACTCGTCGTATTCCGCGAGAGTCCTCGGTAAAGTAGACAAGGAAAGACGAGCCGGCGTAGTCCTTGGGAGAGAATAACAACTCGTCACTCTGAGATTGCCTATAGCGAGATATAGATGCAACGTACCGGCATCCTTCAATGTCGACATAACGTACCCATAGTGGGAACTGATCATCGAGAGGGATCATGATAGACTTTTTGTTACGTCGGATGCGTCCAAGCCATAAGTCCCGAATGATTTGAGCGGCTCGTTCTTGCGTACAATAGCTGGCGATGGTCTGACATATTTCGGTGGGCAGTCGGCTTTTCAGAGCATGCTGGATGTCTTCAGTGATTGAATTCCGAAGCCAGCGAGATCGCTGGCTTGTCAAAGATTTGGGATGTTCAATGAGTCTGGACAAGGTGCCGGTAACCCTAGACAGCTGCCTGATGACACTGTGCGTAATCATGTCATTCCATATATCGACTCTGGAGTCGACTATGTCGACACAGCTTATATGGAATGCTTGCTCCCCGTCTACATCAGGCTCGGTCCATGGTATCGTGTACACGCCCTTCCAGAGGGGTGGGAGATATTTACTTTGAGACTCAACTGGAACAGCGGAATTAGCCAAAGTGATTCTTAACGAGGCAGGATAGGCGCATGTATAGGCGGCTGAAAGAAGCTCGAGACTGAAGCTAGGGACGCGAAAGATAGATGGCCTGAAGGCAAATCTATGTACCCTCAGGGTAGCAGAGAGATCGGCCGTCGAAAGCCCAAGAGGCGAAATAGTTTGGACACCTTGTGTCGGCTTACAATAGCACGCAGGCCATCTTCATTTCGGCGCCCTCAGCTTTAGAGGACAATCTTTTGGCTATTGCGTAGTCAGGGTGGCTTACATATACAAACAGGGTCGCCAGACTCGAAATGAAACCTGCATAAACCGCAAGTAGGATAGATCAACGGCTCTTCCTCTAATCCGTCTTCCGAATCGGAGCCATCGGAGGGTTCGCCATCTGCCGACAAATCGGTAGGGAGTTCACCGTCGAGAGATGGTTCGTCTGTAGAGACGTGAGCCAGTGAATGGTCAGAGACGTCGCCGTCTGGAGAATCTCCGTCCGTTGAGATGTCACCAAGTGAGTCATCTGAAAGACTACTTTCAGAATCGGGATAATTGTTTGAAGGTGAGGCTCCGATAGGAGAAGTCTCTCCAGAGACCTCCTCGAGGTGTTCTTCGTCGTGATCCGAGTCCATGCTGGGTTGTGAGGTTCTCGCTACCACCGTGTAGGCATTGTAAGAAAAAAAAAGAGAGAAGAGTTGCTGTTGCAGGGTGTCATGCAGTAATAGTCCGGCCTTACCTTTCGTGACAGCTGTCTGCCACTGTCACTGTCAGTGTCACTGTCACTGCCAGGAAAGGCAACCAGCTATAGATCAGAAATAACAAGAAAGGCCCTAAGAGACAATACACCCCTTAGGGTATTGGAAGAATTAGCCCCTAAAAGGATAATTATAGTAGCCTCAGAGGACAGTTCTTTTAGGGGATAGACATTAATACCACGGAGATACGCTGCGTTGTTCCGCTGTCGATGCAACAAATCTGCACTCACCCACTTATTGAGCAGATACCACACATTACGACCTATCATTAATGATGGGCTCACTCAGGTGCCTATCTAGGTATATCAGTTCGGGTTCTTTGTCGTCAAAATTGCACATGTTTCCTTTGTTTGCTCCCCGAATTGGCCACCGTCAGGCCCAGCTTCATGTAGCTTTCCCCTTCAACCATGGAGCCAACGAGCGATGTCGACGGAGACGAATGGTCCTTGCCAAATAACAACCTAGTAAGAAAGAATGAACACTCAGATCAATGCATTGATCTCGCGGCTTGTTCTTGGAAAGGATGCGCGATGCATTTGCAACAGCTGTTCAGAACCCGTTACACATGCCTTCTCATAGTCGACATATCATTCCAAGATTATTCCAAGAAAGCCGTGTCAGCTAACTAGGTGTTCGCAAGGCGACGAGGTGTGTTCATGATACCCAGGACATATTGTTCGTGACATTTAGGAAGGGTTATGTGACTGCGTGAGGGAAGCAATATACAATCACCCTTGCGCGCATTCGTACCAGCACATGGGAGTGATTCTTGACTCCAGGCGACATGACTATTACATTTTCTGTAGCTCGGGCAGATTGACGGGATCATGGTAGGTTGGTTGGATGGATGGATGGATGGATGTGTAAGTTCCTGTCATTAGCTGAGAGTCGATGCTGGTATGTAAGAAGGCGACAAACTATAGGAACACTGGCAATTGATCAATATCTATATGAGTTGAGAACTGTTCTTGACAGTAAGAAGTTCTTTCGATTGAGTTATTCGCCATGCATAGATGTTAAAAGAGAAGTCAGTAGCTTGAGTGAATCGCCAAACGCACCACTCTGTTGTGCAAGCGAAGGCTTTTTACAATTGACAACCACACAGTACATCACCATTAAGCAAAAACATCAAAAAAAAAGAAGTGCCACGATGTTTGCAATCGTTTTAATATAGGAACAGCCCGATGCGGGGGTCGAACCCGCAACCTTGAGATCGCGTACTCGTAAGAGTCTCACGCTCTACCGATTGAGCTAACCGGGCGTGGCTCTTATTGGATGATGGAGCGAGGAGCACAAGCGTCTTGTGAGGGGCATCGCGTGGTGTTGAGGGGCAGTTCACGGGAGGGGCAGTAGAGTGACAGTAGAATCGAAGCTGAATTGGCTTTATGGAAGGTAAAGTTAATCTTCGCGGCCTGTACACCGTGTAATCTCAACGGCATCCTGAACTTCATGTTAGTAAATGGTTCGGCAAATGGATGAGGGAGGGAACTTACAGGAACACCAGTTGGCTCAAAGCTGTGAACCAATTTACTCTCATACACCAAACACGGATCACCCTCCTCATCATTAAGCTTCTCCTCACCCTCACGCTTAAGATACTGCTTCGCCGTCCTATCCGCAAACTTCTCCGCATCACCATTGCTCCCCTTCTTCGCAGCCGCCTTCTTCTCAGCCACACTGCTCCTCACATACGCCAAGTAAGGCGGGTTTCCAGGCTTGATGACGTTATCCGCCGCAAGAACACTGCCCGGTCCGACAAGACCAAGGCGCTCGCAGAGTTTCAGGTCGGTTGTGTAGGCGGGCTTGTAGTGGTCTAGGAACATTAGGTCGATCTTGCTGATGGTCTTGTTCTTGTGAAGACGGGCGAGGCCAGCGTCGCTGGGACCGACGATTACGCGAGCAATTGAGGATAGGCCAGAGAGGTCGAGGAGGGATGTTATCACTGCTGCGAATTCGGGGTTGCGCTCGAGAGAGTAGTAGTGGGATCCTCCTGCTTTGCGGACGGCGTTGGCGAAGAGGAGGGTTGAGTAGCCTACATAGCCACCAAGTTCAACCTATACCCGTCAGCTTTCTCTTTAATCCAGGTAAGGAGGGAGTAAGTATACCATGACTTTGGGCTTCACTTCAGCGATAAGATCTGTTACAATCTTGCCCTTGTCCTCACCAACGTTCATGAGATACTTCTTGGTGCGACCAAACTCATCAATGGCCTGGAGCACGCGCTCGGGCGAATCACGCAGCTCATCGATGTCGTCTCTTCCGTAGATATAATGCAAAAGCTCAATTTCTCTTCCGTCGTCGAAGAAAGTCTCTTCTTGCTCGACGTAAGCTTTGTTCTCATCAAAAGAAGGCATAGTCAACGCTGTAAGTATAATTGAACTACAAGGGAACAAACAATGATTGAACTGCAGAAAGATGTCTCAGGAGGGGTAACAGCTATAAGTACCAAAACATAAACAAAAAGGAGTCGCGTCACGTAGTGTACCCGTCATTCATTCCCCCTCAATTGCTGCAAGTCGATGAATGTGAACTTCTGCTGAGACTCTTGATTGCCCCACGTCGGGACCCCGAAAACTGAAATTGGGGGGTTCTGAACGCCCGAGTTGAGCTTCAAGGTGGGGGTTTTGGTGAGGGACGAGACATTCCCATGACGCGCACATGCAATTCTGTTGGTCCCTTCGTCATTTTTGAGTAACACTGCACTTTGCAACGGGAGATAAACGCGAGATAAAGTTAGCTAGTTAAGATCTATAGTTCGAGAATCTTCTTAGCTCCTCTGTAGCTTCATGGTTAAAGCTGTGAAGATCTCGAGGACACCCTCGACTTCACATGTCTATACGGATGTCTCACTTTATGCATGACTATGACCTCAATCGACGCATCAACATTCAACCCCGTAATAAACTTGTATTACCCTTATCACCAGTCATATTGACAATTAACTGTCCCTACATCACCATCCTATAACCGTACCCCAAAGTCAGAAAACAATTTCTCCATTCCCTTGCGAAAACAACATTTTAAAGAAACGTTCCCTATAACCAGACCCAAACCGAAGCCAACCCCCCGTAAACCGGTAGAAACGAGAGACATGAAAGAGAATACACCCTAACCTTTATCCACCCTGAACCCCGAAAGATGCCCTTTTTGTGCTTTTTTTTAATCGTTTTGTTGCGTTTTCGTCGTATATAAAGACACTCCTTGTCAATCGCCAAACCGTGTGTTGTAAACGATCCCTCATAATACCCTTTCTGTCATTTCCATAGCCATGGAATGCACGCCGACAAATCAGATGCCTCCATCGTGAAGTACTCCGAACGCGCCGCTCAGATGATGCTAACACATGCCGTAGTCGATTTCGCAGGCTGATCGGTCGTCGTAAGCAGAGTAAACGCCGTAAGAACCGCCCTGTTGGGTATATAGTTGTCGCTCCCAGAATCGTCAAGCTCCGAAGCCTGTCGCCCAGACAGCCGAAACAAAATCCGTCCTGTCCATCATTTTCATACCCGAAAACTCTTTTCCTGCCCTCAAAGCATAAAGAGACGAACTGTTGACGCCTCTGTGATGTTCAAATGCAACTCCCATATCACCAGGTCGTATCCTCCAACCGCATAAAAGAGAAAAACAATGTCAACTCCATAGTTGATGCCGTTCCTTCAACACCTTTGATCTTGACCGCATCACTCAATTCTCGCCAGACCTGAGTATCCTTTAATGTTCGCGCCGTCTTCAACTCATAAAAAGAGTTGCCAAAGACCAGTCCCCAATCCTGACCGCAATGCGTTTACCTCTGCGCCGTTCCCAATGCAACGTTCGAATCCCAAATCATGTTGCTACTCCTCATCATCATTGTCTGGATTGTTTTAACCCCAGACACTAGCAGGAGCACCCAGACCAGATGACTGACCCCAAACGCCGTTGCCGCGTCCCCAGCCGCCAGGAGAGGCGAGGGGGGTGGTAGATCGCTTGGACGAAGTGTTTGTAGGTGTGCCAGAAGGTCGAGTTCCGATGGGAGCTACCGAAGCGCCGGCCTGGTTGGCCTTGGAACCAGGGTTGAGGTCTCGGGAAGGAGAGCCTCCCGTTGGGCTGGATGTGCTAGTGCGGCTCTGAGCATTGTCAAAGACCTTGTTTGCGGGACCCGCAGCCTGGGGGCTGACGGTGCTGTGAGGGCGCGAGTTTGGTTCGGTAGGAGGTCCGTGGGCATCACCAGAAGAGACAGGAGTACCAGCTTCACCAGTGGGAGGAGCACGACCAACATTGTCAAAGGCAAGGGGCGAAGGGCCACGGAGGCTTGAGGGTCCGCTGGGAACAGGGGCACCAGTGCGGACGTTTCCAGTCTCATCGACATATCCAGCCTTCTCAGCAAAAGGTCCCTCACCATAAAGGGCACTTCGCTGACGGGCAATCAAGTCTCGCGTCTCCTCCTCGGACATGTGCTTGTTGGGCGGAAGGGGCACCTCAGAAAGGACGGCTACGTAGAAAAGCTGTTAGCCCATGCTCAACAAACTCGACAATATTACATGTGGTGCAAAAGGTTTTTGAAAGGGAAGAAACACGAGCGGCGTCTGGGCCAACGACATTTTCGGCCGCCTATGGCCACATTATTTTTCTCTATTTGCCATCTTGTTTCTTTTCGATAGTTGAATGTGCTACACAGTAGAGGGAGGCCTACTTCGCTGATATTGCTGCTCTGTGTGCAGGTTTCGAAGCTCACGCTCCCGTTGAGCTGCCATCCGTCTCTTAGCCTGCATGACCTGCTCTGCCTCGTTGGAGCCTCGTGAAGGTTGGTGACGCTGATTAGCGTAGAAGTTTTGAAGGTTGGGACCCTGAGAGCCGCGGGCATCATCAAAGTTGTTCACCGAGTGAGGTCGGGAGCCGGGGGTGTGATGGGAACCACGGGAGTCTATTGATGAGCGTTGTTAGTATTGTTGATTCCAACGTTTCGCCATACCGGGACGCCCGCTTGCGTCGGGGCCTCGGGCGACATTGAAAGAACGCTGGATCATAGACTCACGGCGGCCACCCATTCCATAACCCTTGCCAGACTTCTGCAAGTTCTCGTAAGCTCGGTCGACCTCTGCAATTTCTGGTCAGCTTTTGTAAACACTGTCTGTCGAGTTGAAGTCTTGTCTGGGATTGAGGATGCAAATCACATCACTACAAGCAAAGAAATTGAAGTAGCGATCGATTCCAGCAAACCATTCCGCAGGGCGGTTTGACATACCATCGAATTGATAAGAGAAGGCGTAGTCATCCTGAGGCTGAGGGCCACTGGCGCCTGAACGAGCAGGAGGGTTAATAAAACTTCCATTTCGAGGTATTTTGCCTCCCGGCGTACCTGCGCGGACCGGAGTAGTCGAGCCCTGGTGTTCCCAGTTGTTCTGGGTCGAGGACGACCACTGAGACTGAGGGTTGTCGTAGTAGGACATGTTGTATGATCTTTCGGGTTCGGATGGGGAAAACCGGGATGCAGTGTATTCGGCACGGGGTATCTCAAATTTCGCACTGGAAAGATCTATCCAGAAAAAATGCCTGGTTAGCTTGTTGTAACTGTGATACCGGATGACGACAGTTTGCGACGGGAGAATGCAGCGTAGAGCGACGACAATGTCACAAAGAAGGGCGACAATAGGAGATGGTGGAGGAAATTTGCCGCCGTGGCCGACGTCAAGATGCGCAGCATCGGCCACCTAAGACAAGGATCCATCAAAAAAGCACCACCAAAATCTCGCAAAGCCCCTCGTCGTCGCAACACGTTTACATATCGCCCGTGATCCTGTGCGTCGACAAATTCGACTCACCCAAGACAAGAAATTGATTTAAGCTTCGTAAATGTAATGTCTGTTGCCGCTTTGTTGGGGAAGAAGCGCAAGGGTTACTCGCCACGGGCCGCTTCTAGTCGGGAATAAACGACGCGAGGGTCTCGGAGGGACGGAAAAAGTGCGAGGAATAAAATCGCAAGAAGTCGGTGACGAGACGAGACGGGATGATACGACGGACCGGGAAGACGCTTTCGTGACCAAAGCCGCTGCAGTGCAGACGGGATTATCGAGAGGAGAGTTGGATAATGGAAAGAGGTACCGTAAAGGTAAGAAGGGAAAAGAACCAGAGCGGAAGGGAAAAGGTGGTGGTTAAGATGATGAACGAGTCGTCGACTTGGTCAGGGCGTGACGGGATAGGTTGGGTTAGGTCGTTAGGATGGGGGGAGAAAAAAACCAGGGCCGAGCGAGCGGGAAAGGAGAAGGAGCGAAGCAAGCCTAGGCCTCATCCATCAATCAAATGAGGAAGTCACGTCGTTCCGTGGGGAGTGGACAAGGACAGTGGGCACAGGCCAGTGATTGAGTTGGATTTGGACTTTTTGGTGCTCCAGTTGGCAGGTGCCAGGCGCTATTGAGGCTTGCGGGTAAATTGAGTACTTATTGGGAAGTACTGGTTGATTTACGGCATACGATTTGGTGGTATTACAGAGGAGATTCAGGTGACAGCCTGGTCAGGCTAAAAAGTGAGTACTTCCCCTCAAAGTATCTCGTTTGGCAGAACACAATCTACAGTGCAGGGTGCCTGCAACGTACCTGCCGGTTCTAAGGTTGAATGACCCTAGAACTTTCTGCGATCTCGGGATGTTAATTAGAGACATCCATTACTCCTACCGCCTGTAACCGGATTGACTGTTCCGAAGAGAAGCAAGCCTGGCATTTGTTTTTGTTTCATATCTTTCGATTTCAACTTATCGCATCTCTTGTCACCTTGTTATTTGATACAATTCACAATGCTACAAACACTGACTGCAGTTACAGAAGGAAGTCAGTGAGTACCTTGAACATCCCCTGGCCCTGGTTAAGTGCTAACTGGTGGCCCGTTGTCCGTTGAACGCCCAGACGCCCCGTCCAGTCCTCTTTTGATTCGACAACGGGGCTAATAACGGAGTGCGAAATGACGACGTGTGGGGGGTGCCCTTTTCCCTCGTTTCTTGGCCTTCTTGCCAGCAAGCAATTCAATTCCACACTCCACGTTGACGCTCCACGCTGCCAGAAAGAGACGGTCACGGCCACGACTGTGGGTTGCCAGTGCTCTTGGAACCTGAAAACACTGTGCGAATTCGCTGATTCTCGAGGCGATCAAACATGAAGTTATCATCAACTTTCAGTGTCCCATTTTGTGTCGGAACTCGGAAACCCTCACTGAGACCGTCCCCTGAGGAATGCCCTGAGCTACGACACTGGACCCCTAAACATTGAGCCAGTGCCCTTCCCCAGGCATGTTTATCCCGGAGTCTCACTAAACCTCGGCTGAAGCGCATCGCGCCATCTATTGCCTTGCAAGTCCTCTAAGCTTCTCGATCTTCTGGGATTCCCAGGGTCTTTGCCTGCTCCATGCTTCTCTTAGAAAGACACAATCTCCCATGAAGCACGGTTCAGGTACCACAGAATATACGAGCTACGAGCTAAACGGATCGCTTAGAGACGCACCTCATCCTGCAAACTTGGCATTCAAGGTATAGCTAGCTAACAGCGGGTTATGCTCTACTGGGAAGGGAACACAAGTTCTGGGTCGACTATAGAACGACACAAATACGAAAGCAATCCGCATGAACCACAATGTCAACAATGAATGTTGCACCGCAACAGCTTGCCAAAGCCCACTTACACTATCTGCAATCAAACTCTGTGTTTCCACCTCTTGGCAACTGTTTCCCCTTCTCCTTTCTTCGACTCAAGCCTTATCGGAGCAATTGTCTTTTACATGTCCAAACAAGACAATCCATCATCTTGATACTGTGGATACGCAAATTACCTCCATTAGAGGCTTGCCCCTTTTCCCAGGATATTGACTTGGCTTGCCCTGTGCTCGACTTGGGTCTTGGGGGTTTTTAGCGGGGACGGTCTTGGACGCTGGTATCTTGTTCTAAGATATTCCACATCGACCAAATTCACCTGCAACACATCTCCGACATGGAAATCTGCAACATCAAAAGCAATTCTGTTTCGGAGGTCCGCTTCCAAGTACCGTCCAAGGGTTACAATTGGCATCTGCAGGTGTACCCGATTGACATGACTGTCATCTCGATGAAGGCCGAGCGTTAAATAGCATGCATGATGGCGGCTGGCACCTTGTGAGCTTCCGCGCCGGCTTCTCTAAAAGGCTATCCTCATGCTATGGCGGACCGCAATCCCTGTGACTTTTATCAGTTAAAGTTATTGCGCTACGGCATGTTTGGGCAATCAATGGTTTGCTGTCCAGATACTGTACCTCAAAACAGAGGACAGAATGGGTCAGAGCCTCGTTTCCCAAGCACTGTGTCGCAAATTGGAATGGTGGTTTGTTCTCAAATCATTTGCGGCGTTCGGGCCGTTGTTCGATTCTCTCGCAGCTGGATAACTGTCAGCCAAAGACGGACCTCCACTCAAATTGCCCTCCACCACCCAGTCACGGCGCATGTCAACATGGTTCGATTCTAATGATACCCTGGCGGTCATTGGCATTACAGGACACATCTGACGTTCTTGTTCCGCCTTGATTAATGAGTGTCCCTCATCATCTTCATTTCCGTCATAATCGTGGTGTTTTACAGGATCGGCGTTTACTCTGCCTCTACCGGCACTTGTGACCACGGAAATGCTTCCGTACCGCGATGACCTCTCAGGATTCCATTAAAGGTTCTTAGGCTCGCGCTATCGGAGACCTGAAGTGAGACATTGTTTGAGATGGATCTCTCTTGGCATGTAATGTGGCATGTGACATGGCTCTGGTTCTCTTTATCTAAGATGACCCGAAACTCGCTCAATCATGAACAGGGACAGTCCTACGACACGTCCGTTTATTGTTCAGCTGCTGACGACATTCAAGTTAGCATGCTGGGCGGCAGGGATTTAAATGGACGGCCCCGGATGGGTGGGCGGAGTTGTCCAAAGGGTCCACCGTTGAGGGAAACCCACCTGTCAATGTCAATGTCATTGTCTGTCACTTGGCTGTGTCTTCCAAAACATACTCACAGTGACTGGCTCAGCACTCGACAAGCCTCTGCAAGCGCAGAGCCAAGTGTGGTGTTTGGCTGTGTGCAGTGCCGGCCTTGAGTGCCTGCTGATGTAGAGAAGTTGCTTTGCGTTGACAGGACGCGCATATGAGTTAATGACGATGTAATTGTTACTACTAAGTGATTGCAGCAACAATTACACTTCCATTCCCGTTTCCGTGCCGCATATTCAGTCAGCTGAGTCTTTTATCGAGCCAATATACGACTCTGACATGGGTCTCGACTCCCAAGTCGGGCAATTAGTTGTCTCTTTTGGCCGTCGTCGGCTAAAGGTACCCAATCTTGAACCTTCCCCAGATTGCGTCTTGGCTATTGGCTGGGTTGTCCGCATGCTGCGCTCGTCAGCCTTTAATAATGCGATCTTTATTACTTGGGTCTTGAATCTGAACAAATACACAGACTGTCTCATTATTCACATGCCTTGTGGCTACGTGTTGAGTAGATGGCAATGTTGCCTTACATTGAATGGAGGTTCGCGCGCTTGCACCCTCTGGCTTATTACCACTTTCAGGCACAAAAGAATGCAACGAGTTTCTCAGGACCTAGAGCTGTGACTTCATAATGGTGACTGGGCGTCAGCCATGCTGTCGATGTGGACTACACTGCACGATGAGAAATTGACGACTCGCATATGAACTCATACAGAAGCAGACCATACAATTGATACGGAGGTTATGGGCAATTGAGCGAATAAACATAGTGCCCGCATACCCGATGCAGCGTTCTTTACGTCTCAAAGGCTGTTAGTTCGTGCCTTTGTTGCATGTTAATGAAGATACCAGGGTGATTGCTAGAGGCGGTTTTCAGTGTCCACACAGCAGGATGTTGTGTCCGATTCTGTTGAGTACACCTTTGCAGATATCTACGGATGTGTTATTGTCCCGATCTAAACAGTGTCCGATCATAGCGCGTTGTGTCTATACCAACTTTCAGCTGGAAAGATCGAGGTGGGAGTCCATATCTAAGAGGACGCTATACATCGCGATGACCGTATAACATTTCGCTGCTTGGATACTCGATAATCTGAAGAAGGAAGTGTGCAAGCTGAAAGAACCATGTGTGTACTCGTGGGTCAGGGAGACTGACCTTAGAACTACCTAGCTTTTAAGAACGTTATGGTCATGGCAAACTCTTCGGTCAGTACAATGCTCATGTACCATTTGACTTCCTCTTATCAGCAGGTTATCATGTTCTCATCTTTGAGCCAAGTCTTTGACACCATAATCAGTCCTGTGGCCGACTCCACTGAGCAGAAGCTCATGCTAATACTGGTAGAGCCCTGGCAAGAACCAGGGACTGCGAAGAGATACGGCCAATAGTAATCCCAACAGTGATATTCAAGGGAGTGTCGAAATCTCGCTTGGGCTACAGATGGCTTGATGTTCTTTCAATTCCTTGATAGTTTCGAAACGAGGATGAGATATACGGTTCTGAGTTTACACGTAGAGCCTCGAGAAAGCAAAGAGCACCTCATGCGACTCTGCAATGGTTTAAGACAGAGGCATTCGGCGAAACTTAAGAAGGCTACTCGGTTGTTATCCCGAACCTTAGATACTTCAGACGCAGTTATGCCACTCTGCTGACGCTGGCTTTGAGTCAACCGTACCTGGTAGATTCAAACTTCAATATCCTTTATCAAACATATTCTAGTTATACCTTGAGAATAGTTTTGGTGCTTCTCAGCAGCCCCTAGAGGTGTATCCTCAAGGAACCGTCCTTTGTCCCAGTCTGTAGTGACTTTACAACGCTCGGGGCCAGATCTTGCATTCTCAAGTGCCATTCTACATGTATCAAGCTGTCTATGTACTAGCTATAGAATCTGTTTTACTCCTGACTTGGAAATAATATCATATCAGCGCCTTGGAAGGGCTGGTGTTCAGATCTCCCATAGCCACTGATCCTCTGAAACAAGCACCTCACTTGATAGTTGTGCATTAGGTGATGCTGTTCTTGGTGACACAATGCTTGACAGCCGCTAAGATGTTGAAACATTGTGCTTTTCATCCTTTCTTGTGCACTATGTTTCTTGGATCAAGTCACACCCATCATACCAGTTGTGAGCTATCACGTACAGGACGTTGGCCACTACGGCCGTTTAGAAGATTGCCGAGTCACATTACCCATGTAAGTTACAGTCAGACAACCCGTCAGATTTGTCTTAAAAGGGGAGAGTTTATTCTTAAAGCTCTGGGTGATAGCGAATTAAATGCATATATTAAAATGTGTTCGTACCATGTAAACTTGATTAATCTAGAGAAAGATAATGACTAAAGGCTCAACCCATCTAAATTCCGTAATATCCGTGCCTTGCTAACTTGTCAACGTCATAGTCTTCCTGAAAGTGGGGATGGCCCTCGAAACCATTTCCCCAAGGATCCTCATTCCTATAGAAGGCGTCCTTCTCGTCCTTCTCGTCCGAGTCGTCCCAGTAGTTCGAACCGTCCCCGTCCTCCTCGTCCTCCTCGTCCTTCTCCTTCGAAGTGTTCAAAGAGTTAAAAAAGGAGTCATAGTATTTATACTGAGTTGCGATAGGGATCTCCTCTATAGCATCGTGCAAAGAACCCTTCAAAGGATCCATACTGCAAGAACCATCTTCAGCGTGTTTGATCAGGGTATTCAGATTCGGGAATTGGCTGCCCTTGCACTCGGGACATTCGAAGCATTTCTTCTCGACGTTGTAGAATTTGCGGGCATCGGGACTCATACCATCCGTGAACAACTCCACAATTTCATTGCTTCCGAGCAAAGAGTCACACATTTCTGTTTCGATGTGCAACATCATGTGAAATACTTTTATGAATCGTTGATGGCAGTGGAATTTCTTGCCGATGCATGGGATCTTGTATGCAGGCTTCCGCATATCGCGCTTATCCTCTCTCTTCGGCCCGTCCGTGGGAATGTCTTTATCGTGCTTTTGGCGTTGATGTTGGTCGAGAGCATCTTGGGTGAGGAAGCGCTTTTGTCCGCAGATATCGCAAGACATGCTGTAGTCTCGATTAACCGACCTTTCATTCTTCTGGGAGGTCTTTTTATTGTGCTTCGTGCGCTGATGCTCGTCAAAGCCACGTGTACTGCCAAAGGTCTTATTGCAAGCTCTGCAATACAGGGGATTATCCTTTGAGGGTTCTCCGGCATCCTGTTGAGCCTCTGCGACTTTATCCTTAGGGATTGCGGGCTTGACTATGTTGTGCTTATCGCGTTGATGCTGGTTAAAGCCATATCTACTGTGAAAGATCTTGTCGCACGCTATGCAACGCGAGGTATTGTCCTTTGCGGCTTCTGCAGCATCCTGCTGAGTCTCTGTGACTTTGACATCAGGGATATCTCCGGTTTGTTCCTCCTTGAGGATCTCAGACGAGGTTGACACAGCTTCTTTCTCCTTCTGCCTTATGAACCTTTCCAAACGGCCGAGATCTCCTGCTGTCCTCTCTTCTCCGGTAATCAGCTTGGTTTTTGACTGATGGTCCTTGAGCTCTGCTGCAGAACTAAAGTATCCCGTGCAGTTGAGGCATCGATTGTGGACACTGATCTCATGCTGTCGTCGTTCCTCGCTATTCTCGTAAGACTCATCGCAACCATGATGCTGACAAGTGCGATCGAAGAATGGATGGACCAATAAGCTGACCCCACTGGTGATAGAATAATCCAGACAGACAGGCATCGAAGGACCAACACCCTCGCACTCTCCCTCAACCTCATAAATCGGATAGCGCACAAACTCATGGTGAGTCTGTTTGTGCCACTCGAGTGCGCGCTTGGTCATGCAAGTTTTGTCGCACCTTCCGCAAGCATAGGGGAAGGGTATATTGTGCTTCTCTCTTCGATGGCTGGTAAGGTCAGCCTGGCTGGCGAAGTTTCTCTTATTGCAGATGTTGCAAGAGATGCTCGGTCTGTGATACTTTCGAAGATGTGCATTAATGGCAGATCGGCTGTGGAAATTCCCTCGGCCGCAAAGTTTGCAAGCATCGGGGTTTTTCTCTATGCGTTTGTGAAGGGCACGTGAAGATTTCTTCTCTGCAGCATCCCCAGCATCTCCACTCTCTTTGTCTTCCCGCATTTCAGACGAAGTAGGTACCATTTTGGGTCGGGTTGGAACTTTTGCAGCCAGCGTTGCCTGCTCGGCAACAGTTTTGGGAGACACATGCTAGATCTAGTTGGTACGAGGCAAGCATCTGACATCAATCCAGTTCGCGCCTCTGATCAGACGAGTATAGCGGCTTGGATTGCACGGAGTGTTTCGAAATCCCTGAGTTTCCCGGTGTGGTGGATAGCATACCTTTTTAAGAGCAGCCTCGTCCGGGAACGCCTGATCACAGGGCTTGCAAATGGATGGCCAAACAGGCTCATGAAATTCCTCTTCATGAGTCTCGAGCAGGATTCTGTGTATAAACGGTTTATTACACGGGACGCAATATCGATGCTCTCTGTCCTTGATATGTGCATCCAAAGCCTCCTGAGAGCCATGGTCTTCCAAGATTGGTACGTCCCAAGTTTGGTTTGAGAGATCCTTTTCACTACAGAACGTACATGGGAAGTGCTGTGGTGTGTCCAAAAGATGCTGATAGTAATCCTCGTGGCTTTCATACTGCTTCTGGCATGGTTCACACCATGTGTAAAATTGTTTCCGGTGTTTATCTGCACCGTGATTGTTGGAGGCCTCTTCTGACCGGGTATAGAAGGGGCAGTAGCGACACTGATGCACAACAGGGTCTTCTTCAATGTCGCTGTCGTCACTGGCGTCACTGTCGTCAGGATCTTGCAGGGCGGTGAGCAAGTCCTTGACTTTGGTCTCTTCTAACCAATTCCGTAAGACACAAAGCCTATTCTCCAAGTGATCGAAGAGAGGATGCAAGCGAGCATACTTCATCTCACAACCTGGACATTTGTAGTCCAGCGTGAAGTCTTGAAGGAAGGTTCTGCAATGTTTACGTTTCTGTACAACTTCCTTGATCAGCTGGGTTGTCATTTTGGATCGACAAGAGCCGCTTTCCAAGTGCTGCATCATGGCCGAGCGCGTATTATATCTGTTCTCGCAGCCAGGACAAGGTATCGGCTTATCATAGTGCGTCCTTTTGTGCTATATAGACGTGAGATAATGAACATGATGATATATGACAGCTAACCTGTTCAAGGTGGTCTGATTTTTGAAAGCCCCTATCACAGGCTTTACAGACAAATTCGCCGAAGTGATATTTCCCATTATGGTCACGCAACCTGGCTTTGCTGTTAAAGACCATAGTGCATATTAGGCAGTGGGGCCGATCTTCAACTCTTTTCTTGAAGGATAGTTCGGGAGACGGCAAGCGCTGTGGATTAGGCTCTTCTTCGAGCTTGATGCGCTTGCGTGGAGGCTCCATGATGGAAGCAGTGCAGAGCCAAGAAACGATCTGGAATGTGGAGGTACGCCATTGCGAATATCTTTGATTGCTAAAACTTGAATAGATAGATAGTCGAGAAGCTCATGCAGATGAGAGAGAAGACCGTTAAAACTATTTATCCTAGATGTTTTGTTTGGAGTCTTAAGGATTTGTATTGCTTTTTCTCAGGGATGGAACTCGTTGGCGACTGGTGTGGCGTCACTCAATCTAGTTGAACGGGCAACTTCCCGCGTCTTGCCCATGGAAGTTACCCTGCACCTCAAGACTTTTCCACCAACTGAAACGACTACACAATACCTACTCGTTGCCTCAGCCTCCAGCATATTTGAAAGGGAAAAGATAATCGGACGATGGTCTAAACGGTTATTCTGCGCCTTCCGAAAAGTTTAAATCCAGCCGTTAGGATAGATACAACTGTTTGTTTTGGTAAACATGATCGATCTCCAGGGAGATATTTGGATAAAGTTCAAAAGAAAGAACAAAAGTTCCGAGTCTTCCGTCATCCAAGCAAGCTCGATGTATCACAACAAAGGATCATATCCATGACTTCACATCTATATACTATGCTAGTTCTAAGAAATACTGTACTCCAAGAATGCGCCATGCTAAACTAAACCCAAGATCTGAAAACCCATATACCAAATAAATATCAACAAATCCCTAATAATCAAACAACTGGAAAGCATCCTGATTGTACTCGATATGCACGAAAATCCGATAAAAATCCCAAACTGCAGCATCGCAATTCTCACTCTCAGCATGCTGAAGCAAAGCACTCAGTCTCAAAAAATGAGACCCGCAGTTCTCACAGCGAAAATCATCCTCGTGGTGATGACCGACAGATCCGTAGTCCTCGTACCAGTCCGCCACCAAGTTCTTGATAACGCGGAGGTTGGCGCCTGATTCGCATGTGCCGTGCTCCATATGAAGCATCATTGCTGAATTTGAGATGAACATTCGTGGACAGGCGAGACATTTGATGTTTTTCTCCAAGTGGACCTTTTCGTGCTATGAGAGGGTTAGTAAGACACAGTGAAGATGTTGTGAGATAGAGAAGTGAGACTGACGTTTAGAAGATTTGATGGTGAATCAAAGAACCGTTGACATGTGGCACATCGATTGTGCATCTCAACATCATGCGCAATCAAATCCTCCTCATCATAAAAAATCTCATTGCACTCCAAACAAGCATTATGGAAATCCTCAAGATGCTCATTCAGATCCTCTTCAGTATCATAATCCGGCTCCCCATCACAATGAGTACAGACATGATGCTTGGACGAGTTGGCAACATGCTGCTCCAGGCCGCTCACATGCGTGAAATGCCTGTCGCATCGCCAACAGTACGTGTCGTGATGCTTTGCGAGAATGTGCTGGTCCAACGCTGCATCATCACGAAAGTAGCGCTTGCAGGGAGCGCAGTGACTGCTGTTTGAACAGTCGAAGCTTGATGCTGCTGTCTCGGGACTGGCGCTGCCATAGTTTGATGGCCGGGTTGGGCTGGAGCTTGGTGATGGAGAGGAATGCTGCATTTTTGATTGGGGAGTAGCTTTCCCGAGGTGGTGGTGCGGCTTGATGCGTAATTGGTCCTTGATGCGCCCCCTTCAACAGAAGGGCAGTACAAATGCACCTCTGTAATACGGATGCAGGTTACAAGCGACGTTGCACAAGATTTGAAGCTGGCGATGGATGAATGCTGGTGGTTTTAGCGACTGAAGATCATGATTGAACTCCTGGCAAAAACCTTCTTACGGTAATTAATTTATCACCGTTGTTAGGGGAGATCCCCCAGAGCCTGATCGCCCATGATTGGCCGACGACAGCCCACTTTAGGGGTCGGGCTCGGACTCAAATTGCACTCAATAAATCTGCTTCATCAGGTCGCTAACTTGTTTTTTATCTACGCGCTTGGCACTCGCATTCTGTACTTGACTCTAAACAAAAAGCAGTTTCGAGAAATAAAGGGTTTGTTTCATGCACGTTTTACTGGGCCGTCATGCAGACACTCAATTGAGAACCAATCACAGGGTGAGACAAGTGGTACAGCGGCAAACCCACAAATTTACAGGGTATCTACAGAGGAATCTCCCCCGAACATCGTCCCTTGACAAGACTAGCGTCTTTACCCGTTAACTCATCAAAATACGCCAACAGTTTTTCAACAGGTACCATCTCCATAACTCCCAAATCTGGATGCGACGATTTAAGCGTCTTTCCACTGAATAAAACTCTCACAAAATACTCTTCACCTTTTTTGTAAAGCTCGAAAACGACTTCGCTGCCCATACCTGGCCAAACCATGACGTCGATTTGAAGAATACTCAAAAGACGACTAACAGACCCATCGTGCGCAAAGTTGTGTAGATATAGAATGTCTTGTTTGCCGGATATCACGGCGCGGAAGTGACTTGCTAGTTCGGCGATCCATACGCCCCATGATGTAGCTGATGCGGCGAGGGAAGACGGTGCGTCGCGGTATATCTGTGAGTATTCCCATTGTCCGAGTCTGTAGACCGTGTTGGCAATCTTCTGCTCAACACAAGTTGTAGAGTTCTTTCCGTCGACGAGTTTGCATGGGAAGGGCTTGTTGTGGCATTGTCGTGCGGACAGGTTATCATAGTAATGATCGAAGCTCTCATGGAAACCCTCATCGTTTGATGGAACGCCAGAGATATCATCAAGGGTCTGGTAAAGGCCCCTGGTCTTATCAAGATGCTTCTTCCACTCGGCGTTGGATGATGATTTGATAACGCTGGTGAGTTTGCTTCCGACGCTGCATTTGTACTGTGGTTCAAGACTATCCACGCCCGCTTGTTGAATGTGCAGAGGAACTGAGTCAGTGGTCTGATACATGCCGTTGATGAACATGCCCGCGACCTGACTCGTAATCTGATTGTTGGTGACTCTGAACTTGACTTTGCTTCGCCAGTCTTCTTTACGACCGGGGATGAAGTTGAGAAGATCGTGATAGACTTCGTAGAGATCTCTGCCATGGACCCATGAATCATCGAGACCCTCGGCCGTGATCTGGGGGAATTGACAGGATCCGATCCACCCGGAGGGGATGAATGGGTTGATGTCTGAAATGAAACCTTTCCAGTATCCTTGGGCGTTGGGTTTAGGCTCGTCGGTAAATTGTCTGCCGAAGTAGAATAGACCTTGATTATCGCAGTTCCACTGGTATGGCTCTACAGGAAACGCGTTGCTTGCATAAGGAGTGCGTTTATGATGTCGTTGAATCTGATACCAGTAAGCCTTCCAGTCCAACCGAAACTCAGATATTACTTACTACTTCAACATACTGAAGCTCAAACTCCTTAGCCGGCTTCTTATACTCCCTCTTCCTCGCATGCGGCATGTTACACCAATTATACGTCCCATACTTCTCATCAGGCGTATCCGAAGTATCAAAGATAAACCCATAAGTACCCTCCCCATTAATCGCCGAAGTCAGCGAATTAATCTGGTTATCACTAGGAGGATACCATTTCAGCTTCGACTCAACAGCAGGCGCCGCTGAGAGAAGGGCGAACACCGAACTTTGACGCATGTAGACGAAGAGTGTGCAGAGCAAAAAGACTGCGCCTATGGCGAAAAGCCTGCTTCTGCTGCGGAGCGGAGAGGGTGACATCTTTATATGAGGTTACCGGAGATAGATAAGGGTTTGGGAAGGGAGAGACTAGGGTTGAAGAGAGGTTCGGTGAGGTTGGAAATTACGCGGTTTAATTGGAGCACGTGGAGACGTGACTGGTTGAGACATGATTTGGAGATGGGGCGTGATGGCCGGATATATCTTGGCTTACTGCATTGGTATGTTGATTGAGAAAACGTGCATTTTTGACCAGGATTCTCTGGATGAGTTCTTTGGTGCAGATGAGTTCTGTTTGTGCCGCACCAATTGTGAGGATTTCTGAGATAGAAGTTATGACGTCAATTCAACAACGTTCCGATAAGATTGTCGAGGCGGATTATGAAGAGACGAATATCAGCCGATTGCCACATATAATTGCAGATTGAATCAAAGCTCAACATTTATGGTTAGTGCTGGGAAATTTACCTAAAATGCATAAGGATAACTTAAAGTAACTATATAATTCTTAATAAACCGTTGTTTCAATAGCTAAAAGATGTGGTATGTCCATAATATCAAGTCCTCAGCATTTTCATATTCCCTTATCATTACATAACATAAATATCCCACGAAAGTCAAGCTGCCCAACAACAAGAATGACTAGCTAGAAAAGAAACCCTTCTTGGCTTTCTTCTGGCTTGTTTTCTGTTGCTGTGGAGGCCTAGGCTTCCTTTCCTGTACATACCGACTCTCATACATCGCCAGCTCACTGCCGTCCTCATCGCGAGGCGGCCATGTAGTAACACGATGCGGATCAGCAGCATCATCATCAAAACGACGAAGGAATTGCCTTCCCTCCCGATCCAGAGGCTCAACAGGAGCACGACGCATCGCTCTCACCTCCCCCTCAGGATGATAGATCACACCCGCGACACCATACACATGCCCAGTGTTTTTGTCTGCAGCGACAACACCACGGAAGACACCGGGGTCATTAGCTTCGGATCGAGCGACACGGGCCCGATCATTAGGCGGAGGGTTTAGTCGATTCGTGGCTTGGACGTGGGAAATGGGCTTTCGGTCGAGATCGACGCGGCTGCTGACGGGGCTTTCGTAGAGTCTTGTGTTATCGTTGCGTTGTTCGTGAGGTTTGAAGATACCCTCCCTGTTCTGATATGGGTGAGGGTACTTCTTCATATCCTTGTTACCGAGACGAGGTTCGCACTCGCGCATTTGATGTTCTACGACTCTGGCAGGTACAGGGCCTCTCTCAGTGTGGTATTGCTATGAAGGACTTTAGTTATTGATTCATGATGGGGAGTTACCTAGTTCACTGTGGAAAGGTATTGCGTTGGAAAGGGACGAGGGAAAGATCTTACCATTTTCTTGTAGTCATCGTCCGAGCTTCGTCTGGGCTTCTCACTGCGGCGAAAGAGAAAACTCATGGTTGCAGAATAAGAAAGATTGACGTTTGGCAATTGAGACAGAAAATAGATAGGAAAACGACTCGCTTGCTACGAAAAAGGTACGAAATGACAAGATAAATAAGAAAAATGTCCAAAGAATATGAGTAACAATGTAGAGTCGATGATCAACAACGACTTTAAGTATGAACTGAGCTCTACTCTTGAGATCCTAAGTTGAGATTGAGTGTTGGGATAGCAGACTTGAAATACTCTTCAAGTTCGTAAATATAGATCATGATGAAGACGACTGTTAGCCCACGTTCAAGACCATGAAACACAAAAGTTGAAGTGATATGCATGTTGGTGATTGTCAAGAACCAACATACATAAAATGGCGAACCTGAGACGGACCGAGCAACAGGGATGGGCAAAGTCTGGGATCATGAACCTATCGGCTATCTAACGCGCGCGAACAACGTTGATCACAGCATGTTGGTTCTGACAATTTTCAAATTTTGACAATTTAATCATATGATGATAATAATAGCTTGTTGATGGAATGCTATGGCGGATATAATGTTGCAGTATCATGAGTTCTAGACGCGCGCGTATTGAGACTGCGATGCTGATTGGGTCAAGAAATGGCGCAGTGTTGGTTATTGGTAACAGTGCTCCGCCTCATTTATGCTGTCTGCCTCGGCCTTTTGGGCTATATTCATCATCTAAATATTTACACCTTGCGAAAAACATAATCTCAAGTTCTCTCTTTCTTCTTCATTTTCTCTCATTGTATCTCTAACCATCACGGACCTATTTCTCCACCTCCCAAAGAACACCAAAATGGCCGGCACAGAAGAAACCAAGACAGACGTTCCTTCGGATCGCCCGCGCTGGCTCGTCAACATCGAGGAAAGTATAGAAGAAGAACTCGATGAGTATTCCTCAGAATCTCCATACTACGAAATCGTCCGCGATATGCTCCTTGCCCCCAAAGACAGCGATACAGCAGTTCCAGATGCCGTGAACAAATTTTATGATCTCTACATTTCTACTGGTGAGAATGAGAGGAGAGAACCGCCTGATTATATGGCTGGTTTCAAACTGAACAGTATGGCAAGCATCGTGTTTGAAACTGTTCGTGACGTCTTTTATACAACCTTTGAGCATGATCGGCTTGCGGAGTTCTTGTTTGGCATTAAGAAGGGAGCTGCGGCTGAGTATGATCCTGAGGTAAGTGAAACCATACCAGCTTCTGCGTTGAAGATCGCTGATAATGGTTTGCAGAATCCCCAGTTTGTGTATCACAGTTGGGGGCTGGAGGCAATTGCAGAGAAGGGCTGGAATGCTGCTCGTGGTATGTCATAAATCTTGCTTCTTGAGTACTTATGTTAACCGTTGCTTAGTTGATGAGTCGACGAAAAATCTCGCTATAGAACCAGAGAATATCTGGTCAGAAGCATGGCTCAACATATCCGGCCTTATCTCCAAGCTCTACCAAGGAGGTCTGCTAGACACGGACGGACCTATTTGGGTGTCTACAGATTTGAAAGAAGCACTTGAGACCGAAATCGACGAGAACGTGTCTTCTGATGCGGGACGTCAATCTCAGGTTCTGGCTGCAATTAACCATATCCTAATTGCAGGAGAAGTATTTGCCAAGGATGTAAAGACAGCTAGTGAGAAACAGAACGATGAGTTGAATGTGGAGAAGTGGAAGGTTTGGGCTGATAAGGTGAAGGAGATTGCTGATTTTGTTGATGAAAGTGCAAGATGGAACTTGAAGGAAAGGGCGATGGAAGGGCATAAGATGATGGTGGAGCTTTTGTTAGAGTAATTCAGGAGAAAAGACCAAGTTGGGCAACCCCAGCAACGTTCGGATAAGGTTGATCGCTGGAACTCCGAAATGGGATATGTCGAGAAATTGTCCGAATCATGGAGAGTACTCGCAACAGTTCAAACTCTAATTCAAGGGTGTCCAAATTGACCGTATTTGATTAGCTAGAATCTCGACTTTAAAGTTGACACCTCCAGGCAGGCCAAACCTTGGGCTTATCTCTGTTCAAATCGCCAACGGCAACTGGGCACCTGGGGTTTAAATACTGGATTTAACCTATATTCCTCCAAGATGAGGCGTGGCCGAGCGGGATCCTTCCTAATAACCTAAGAATTCTTCTATCCGAACCTAAAACCTCTCTCCCCGCTTGGCCGCGCCTCATCTTTTTGTAATTTCTTTCACCTTCGAACCCCTCGTAGCTGGCCACCATGAGCTTACGGAAACCTATCAAAACAGACAACTTTTAATAGAATAGAGTCAAAGTATTTGCATTTCCATATCTCCTGGGTGTATAAAACCCAAATGAGAATTCATAGTTGGATTTACAAAAGGCTGGATCCACTGATTGAAGCAGTCGATAAATCGCTCCTTGACTACCATGGTTCCTGGATTTGTTGTGTCCAGTAATTGTACTTGAACATGCTTGCGTAATATCGGCGACAATCATCAGCATTGGTCTCGGTCGGTGGAATCAGCAATCATTAACCATACAATTTGATAAATCATACTGTTGGTTGTTAAAATAACTCAGCAGCAAAATCACCTGCTCTGAATGACATGCATGCGCTGTTTCCCAGTAACTTGATTGGCCATCGACAAGGCGCAGCACCCCGGGGCCAAAACAAAATACCGCTGTTGTACCGCTTCAATTCGGCCTGACGAGGCTTCCTGATTCAAATTATTTCTGCATAATAAGTCTGGAGGCCAATCTTGATCTCTTCTTCATTGATTTGCTAATTCATTATAATTTCACGTCTTGCATTTCCATCTCATCTTGATCCTTTTTATACCCTTCCGAATAAATCATGGCCCTCCAAGACACCACAAAGCAAGAACCTCCGACATGGCTCAGTTATATCGAAAACCGCATGGAGGAAGAGGAGGAAAACTTTGAGTCAGATGCGCCATACTATGAGATCATCCGTGATTTGATTCTGCGCTCTGATGAACCAGACGAAGCAATCGAACAAGCCATCAAGAGATCATATGACCAATATACTGGCGAGATCGATGATTACAACGCGCGCATCGATGATGAAGATCCCGAACCACCCAAACGCCAGGAATATGACTTTAACCTCCTCGACAGCACAATGACGGAACTTGTGTTGGAGATGATGGGCGAATTAACTTACTTAGATCCCAAGACCGATATGCTTGCCAAGTTCTTGATTGGGTTGAACAAGTATACGAAAGATATGCGTCGGAAAGGTTCGGCAGACATAATATCTGCGGTTCGTGAATCTTGGGACGGAAGCCATGGTAAGAACTATTCTTCTACACTTCCTACACCCACTAATAATTTCGTTAGCGGACTCGATGTCATTCAATGCCGACCACTCGGCGGTTGAAGGGGCGATACATCGCTGGCTCAACGTCGCAAGTGTTATCGCCCAGCTTTACAAGGCAGACCTCCTTGAAGACTATGGCCAGATGTGGATCGCTCATGACTTCAGGCGGACATTCGAAGAGAGGAATGGCGGCGACATCACAAAGCAACCTATCAAACAAGCTCAGGTTCTTGCCGTTGTGAACTACATCCTAATTGCGGGAGAGCCTTTCGCTGAGGCTGCCAAGGCGGGCAAGGATGAAATGACTGCTGAGAAGTGGAGGCTTTGGGCTGAGGAGATGAGGAAGGTTACTGATCTTGTTGATGAGAGCGTTAGATGGGATTTGAAGGAACGGGCGAGGAATGCGAGTGCTATGATGGTGGAACTATATCCTGAGGCATTCGAGCGAAAGAATTGAATGTATGGACATATAGACATTTCACGGGAGTAGAAACATGTATTATAGAAGTTCAATCGAGTCTTTTCGCGATACTGACTCGAGCTCTATCGCATGCTCGGCCCACGCCCAGAAGAAAAATAAACGCCTTTAACTGTACCATTCCTCTATAGCATCTCCACCAGCCTGTTCAATCATTCTTCACTCAATCCGCTTTCTCCTTCCCCTTGCCCTTATCGTCATCCTTCTGAGTCGTATCCGCATTCTCAGTAGTATCGGCGTTCTCACTACTATCCGCGTTGTCAGGTGTATCCGCGTTCTCAGTAGTATCCGACTTGTCAGGACTCGCCGACGTCCCAGGACTATCCGAATTCTCAGGAGGTCCGATGATCATGTGCCGAGATTCGAAAGGACCGCCGCAGTGAGTGCAGTTCATTGAGCCCAAAGGGTTTCTTGGCTTTTTGAAACAAGTAAGATTTGGGCATTTCCATCCGTCCTCGGTAGGCCTAACCCTGACTGGGCGACGGTCGGACATGATTGCTGATGTTTGGTGTAGTATTTGATAGAGTTTGTTTTGTATTGTAGCTTTTGCACTTGATGATGATGGAGCAAAGTTGATGGTAGCAGATGATATTCTTGGGGTTCCTTGATGTTTGTGAGATGTGGGATGGATGGTTTGAGCAACGACGCGAGATGCATTTCTGGTCGTGAAGTGGTAGCATCTATGAAAGGAAGTCACGAACGGCAAGTGCAGGTTGTGAATCTGAGTCGGGAAACTGCGATGGGTTTGGCGCGGTTCATGACTGCTTAAACTCACAACTGCCTTTCGGCGATTGATCTCGTGTTGACCCTCTTTCCACTAACCAAACATTTATTCTTCTCGATATCATCGCCTACTCCTCATTGACAAGCACATATCGAAACCTCGGCTTTCCAGCCTGAAGATCCTTCAAAACCTCATTAGCCTCCCTCATTGGGCGTTCCTCAACCCATGACTTCAATCCCTTGTCGGCCGCCAGTTGAAGCATTTCTCGCATCTCACCAGGGCTTGCAGTCTGCGTAGACGTGAGTTTGCCTCGGATGGGAAGTAGCGAGAAGATGTTGATCGGGATTGCCTTTTCAGGTGCACCGACTTGGACCATTGTCCCGTCCATTCGAAGAAGACCGAGATATTCTGCCCAGGGCATCTAAATGTGTTAGCGGATAAGTGATGATAGATGAGGTCTTGCGACTTACGTTCTTTCCATCAGCCGTGTTAATGATCAAGTCAAACCTCCTCTTATTCTTCTCGGCCCAGCCCTCATCGGCTGTAGCAATATGCTCATCTGCCCCAAGCGCAAGAGAATCACCTTTCTTATCCGAACTTCTCGAAACAGCCACCACCTCAGACGCACCCAACGCTTTGGCAAACATGATGCCAAAATGCCCCAATCCACCAATCCCGATAACCGCGACTTTCCTTCCCTTCGCCCCGAAGTGCTTCAATGGTGCATATACCGTAGCTCCAGCGCATAACATCGGCACAGCATCCTCAGGAGCCAGACCTTCGGGAATCTTGACGACGAATCGAGATGGGCAGCGGTGATATTTCGCATAACCACCGGTCGATGTTGCTCCGCAGCGATGAGTAGCACCATACGTGCCCACAACCTTCGAGCAGTAGTTATGAAGACCATTGGAGCACTCTTCGCAAGGACCATCACGCTCGAAGCAGGCGTCGCTTTGAGCGCCCACACCGACGATGTCTCCCACTTTGATATCCCCAACAGCTTCCGAGCCGACTCGGGTGACTTTGCCAACGATTTCGTGCCCAACGACAATAGGGTATGGCGTAGTTCCCTAGTGAATTAGCATCGTGGTTGAGAATTATCACGAGGGACTTACCCAGCCGTTCTGAGCCACGTGATTATCCGTTCCACAGACACCACAATGGGTGAGACGGATCTCAATATCGGTTTCTTCAAAAGGTTTCAGGTCGTACTCCCTCCACACCAGATCCTGTTCACCAATAGGCTTTTCGGCGACCCAGCCTTCAAACTTGGTTGGTGAAGACATATTGGTTATTTGGATGATCAAGTGATATGGGGGCAAAAAGCGTTCGTGTATCTGATGGATTATCGATTCTGATGATGCCTTTTATATGTATATATAGCCCCGCCTGTATGCCAAGGCCAGGATGTACATCCCTTCGGAGTTTATGGACTTTATCTCCATGGTATGCTGTCTCTTGAAGCCCAACCACCCTTGAGATCGGCAGTATGTCTGGTGTCGCTTGGAGTTTCCGGAGTTTCTGACCAATCAGACTGATCTTGCTTCTTATCACCAGATGTATCACCAGCAGACCCCGAGTAGCAGACTGGTCTTGCTGTGGCTTCGTGCAACTCGAGCTATAGGTAAGGCACTTCTGAGAGAAAGGAGGAGGCCGAAGTTGAAAGAAGGTTGTAAGTAGTTACTTTGGTGGCCGTATACTTTCCAAGTAATGAGACAAGCTAATACCATTTTGTGTTCGTGAGGGTCATGCATGGCGTTCTCATCGCGGAAGAGGGGTTAAGCTTCGAAACTCAATCTTTGCGTCACAAATTAACAACAGTCGATCTACAACCGAAAATTCCGTTCTCATTGATTCAGTATTGGAAATCTATTCTATCTTCATTTACTAAATACTCGCATCGTTTGACTGTTCGTGGCTTGCTGACCAAAGTCATGGCTGACATTGCCCCATTTAAGGTCAGCACGATCATGTTACTTGTGGAGTCCTACCGCTAACCAGCAAGTAGATTCACGTGCCTGACAGCCTCCTGGAAGAAGTCAAAATAAAGCTCAAATATGCTCGACTGGACGATGGAATGGCAGATGTGGAATGGAACGACCTAGAAATTGGACATTCGTCCTTCAAGGAGCTGGTTGAGTATTGGCTCGATGAATATGATTGGCGAAAGTATGAGGCTTTCTTGAATACCTTTAACCACTACAAGACTCCTATACAGGTTGATGGCTTTGAGTCGCTGGATATTCATTTCATTCACCACAAGTCTCCGAGGGAAGATGTGATTCCACTTCTGTTCCTACATGGCTGGTAGGCTGCTCTCCATCACGTCGTTCATGATCTGCCACTAATACGAGAATAGGCCCTGGGTCATTCCCAGAAGTCACCAAGATTCTGCCTCTACTAACTGAGCCAGTGGATAATAAGCAAGCCTTCCATGTAGTCGCGCCTTCGCTTCCAGGCTATGGCTTCAGCCAGTACTCCAAAAAGTCTGGTTTTGGACTAGAACAGCATGCGGCGTGTTTTGCAAAACTGATGGAGAAGGTGGGGTATAATAAATACGTTTGTCAGGTAAGTGCAGTGACTTTGGAACGGGGCCTGAGACTGGCTGTCCAAGGGAGGTGACTGGGGCTCGACCATCGTGAGATACATGGCGTTGAACCACCCCCACGCTGTACAAGCCATTCATATCAACATGTTCTTGGCTTTGCCGCCCGATGAGAAGAAGTCTACCGAGAAGTTTGCTCGGTACCAAAAGAACGAGTTTAGTGAACAAGAGTCGAAGAATCTTGAACGAACCAATTGGTTTGCGAACAACGAGGTAAGCCACACTCTGTTATGCAACACCAGAATGCTGGCAGCCACGTTAGAGAGGCTATCAACGTATCCAAGAAACAAAGCCGGTAACGCTAGGCTACGCCCTCCACGACTCCCCAGTCGGAATGCTAGCATGGTTCGTCGGCAAGCTCAAGGCCTGGACCGACAACTATCCCTGGACAAAAGACGAACTTATCCACTGGGCATTTATCCACTATCAAAGCAGTCCCCGTGCTGCGATGCAGATCTACAAAGAAGCTGAAGGTGTTCTAAATGCTAATCCAGATAGTATGCTGGGGAGGTATATATCCCAACCTGTCGGAGGATCGGTATTTCCAAAAGAGGTGAGTGTCGAAATTTGATTTGTGGGAGATGCTCTGCTGACCTGTTGAAGCTTTGGATAAGCCCAAGAGAGTGGATGGAGGAGGCTTGTAATATTCGGTTCTGGAAGCAGCACGAGAAGGGTGGGCATTTCATTGCTTGGGAGAGACCGGAGGCGCTTGTGGATGATGTCGCAGAGTTTTACGGGAAGTCTGGACCTGTATTTGGAACAAAGAAGTCTAAGAACCAGCTGGGTCGATAGGACCAAATTTGATAAGATTATTCAAGTTGAGGACAGTGCCATATGAATAGCGATTCTAATTAATTGATCTATAAACTGTATACGGAGAAAGCAACGAAGAAAGAACTGTTGCTCCACTGCATCCATCTAGCTCTTGGATTTCTTGGCTTGGTAGTATATCTTTGCATACCCGGCATATACGCCCTTGCACTTTTGACAACGATGTTCGTTACTTTCCTTCTTTCCTCCGCAGTTGACACACCTGTTTTTGTTTTTGCGCTCTTCTCTACGCCCACGGTTCTTCGTCTTACGCTTTTGTTTGCAAGGATCACATATTGATGTACCCTCAAGGACTGCCCCTCTACAATCCTCGCATCCGTTTTCATTCGGGATCTCTAACTGGAAAGTAATTATGTTGGGGTCAGTTGAAGGGCCACCCTGAAGTGACTCCTTGTCCTCGGGATTCAAAAGATCCTGGATGGAAAGCATGGTGACTCGGCGAATAGATCGATGTCGAACTTGACATATTGTTATTTGGGTTGCTTCCCAATACTATAGCTAACTGCTACATGGCTGCCCATCGTTTATATCGTAATAATCAGACTTGATCACCGTCCATTCACAGCTCAATTCTACAATGGACTCAGAGTTATCTAAGCTACAGACCTTGGATCGTGAAGATGTCTTCTATTCCGCTAGTGATGCTGAGCGTAAATAAGCTAAAGCAAGTGAACAAATGAAACCTCCTACAAACGAAGACTGTAGGTTGTAAGGGGGAGGGAACGAATGCGATTAGCGATGGTCCGAAAGGTACGTTCCACGGGTACCGCAGAAAGGATGTATGGAGGATCGTTTCCCCGATAGAGCGTCAGCAAGATCGTACTCTGTCACTACAGCTGTAGTACAAGATACAACGTGTTTCCCACGCTTATACTCTATTTAAAGCATAACATTCAACCTTTTTAAACTTTATACTAGACTCACGCTATATCACAATCTGACCACCAAAGTTCAGAAAGAAAAGTAAAGCCCGACGCAACAGTGGAAATTTTAAGCCACACTTTGCAACCATCAGGCCGATCGACCGAAAGCTCCGAGAGTCATGAACATGAAAGCCCAACAATCAGCAGTGTGAACAACACATAATGTAGAAGCTTTCGTAAAAGATCTACATCAATTTGTTAGCTTCGTATCATGATATAACCAAATTTGGAACCCCGCGTCGTCGGGCGGAGACGCTGTCGCTGTCACCATCTTACAGGTCGCGAAATATTAGCTGACTGGGCTGAGTGAGATGACAACAACGACCCCTCTTTGTTTGAATATTCAGGCTGATGAGGGGAAACATGCCACTGCTTTATTGATTGTCGTGGGTATGTGGTAACACGATGCCCACCTTTGCGTATTAAGGCGGAGTGTGGGGGCTATGAATAGCAAACACCCAAGATTTAGGCCGTTGGCGGGGTCCATTATTAGAAGCTTGCATGATGGGAACAAGTAAAGCACCCCGATCAGAATAGGAAGTTGGGTATACTGCTGGCGATCGTAGACGGAGAGGCTATGGACGTGGCACATATGCTGTTATTTGGCTGCAGAATGAGATTTTATACGAGTTGAGAAGAATGCCTCCATATCGAGAAGATGGGTTGAGAAATAGTATAAATATCAGGAGAGTATCCAGCAATTGAAAGAAAATCCTCATCACAAACAACAATCATCTCAGAGTCTCTCACTCAGTTTCAAAAATTAATACTACAATCTTTATCTTTCATACCAATCCAAACTATCAGAATGCTCTTCTCCAACATCCTCCTCCTCGCTGGCCTCGCAGCCGCGCTTCCCAATCCCATTGAGGAAGACAGCACTCTTGAGGCCCGCGCTCCTAACGGCATCAAGCTCATCAAGCTCAGGATCAGCAAGAAATCAACCTATACGGGTTCCGGCTATCCAGGACAATGCAACAGCCTCCCCTCCAACGTCAAGACCTTCATCGAAGACTCCCCTGACACAAAGTCGATTCTCAGCTGCTTTAAATGCACTGTCTGGTCTGGACCCAATTGCAAGGGGCAACACTCTGTCGAGCTTGAGGGACAGCCTAAAGCGTTTAGCAAGCATGGCGGCAACCAGATTACCTACAAGAGCTGGAAGTGCGAGTGCAAGGACGGATGCTAAATGCGTGCGAGACATGGTGCAGTGACTTGGGACGGTCCTTATTTGAGAAGTGTCTGCTTTTTCACTACGCTCCTTGGACAAGACGCTTTGTTTGACTCACTTCAGATTATCTTCTTGTATCTATTCTTCCACTCCTTTTAGAACCAGTTTACCATTCAATCAAATTTTACTTTGACCTTTGCCTATATCGAAAGATATGCTCAGATATAAGTGACTCTGAGAACTAAAAAGGTGATAGCTAAACCGCTCAAAACATTACCACTTGAGTTGAAATGTGGTTCTACCCGACATCCTTTAGACCCAACCGTTAGGGTACCAGGAAGGGTGACCTTGAGAGCCCGATAGACGAGAAAATTAATATCTCCATGCCAGCCTGCGCTTCCAGACTGGCTCCTTTATTCTGGCATCCTAAGCCTCAGAAGGCACAAATTCTGCCATCAACAACATGAATCGCTAAAATTAGATATACTGCCACTAAAGCGTTACACGAATCTTGCAGCACGCCGTGCCCGACACTTGTCTCTGACGGAAGGGCTGCATTAGTGGCCCTCATCGCTGTCATCTCGAACTTGGGTAACCTCTTCTTCCGTAAGCTTCCACTCTCGGCTCCATGTTTCTCCTCCTCCGAACGGGCGTCTGTGTCACTCTGATAGGTACCACAACGTCGGATGGTACCGTGTCGGCTTCTGACGGCCCGAAATTGACACTGTTGCCAATAAGCAGCACCTTAACCCGTAGCTGAGGTGACCTTTTTACCATCTCTGCGAACAATGTCTGAAATGCTGTGAACCACGAAAACCCTTCAGATGGTAACAAGTTGTGGTCTATCACTGCCAGATCGATGACTAAGTAGATTTGGGTTTGTGCTCGAAGGAGTGCAGAGCCCAAAAGTTGGAGCCAGTCGTTTTCAGTGTTTGCTCTGTGAAACTGTGCGCATTGGAGAGACATGGTACTCTCGGTCGTACAATCCTGCGATAGCTTGAATGATTGTAGGATGAGATGCTTGAACAAGTCAGTACTTGAAGCCCTCGCGTCTTGTGAATCATTCTGCGGGCCTCGAAGAGCCCAAACTACAGGAATATTCTTCGATTGTAGTTGCTGGATGATATTAACAGAGAATTTCCTTGAAGCATGTCGCGCGCGCCAACCACCTTTCATGATGGCTATCCTTGATTCTGGCGCTGTAGACCAAACTTGCAATTTGGGAGATTGCCAGAACTGATTCGTTGTCTCATACACCCTGACCCGATTGTGCCGTATTTGGACCGAGACGTTATATCGGAAAGCTTCCAGAGGGTCGCCGAGTTTCCCATCTGCAATGTGCGACATAATCTGTGAGAACTGGAGATCCGAGAGCCGCTGATTTGTGTCTAATAGTGCACTCGAGTGTAAAGTCTGGATTGACTCAAGCTTAGAAATAATGGTCCGATTCGATTCCAAGATGGCACGCGACTGGGAGAACTCAAAGGTATTCAGTTTCGAAACAATTGAGCTCAGCTTGAGACTCATGTCTCTAATCTCAACTCGGCTACTGGCAGCTGCCAACTGGTCGATCTCTCGCGAGTTGGCGGTGATGTCCTTGAGAAGGTCTTGGTATCTGAGCTCCGGCGGTCGAGTAATGCTGTGCCAGAGATGTCGCATTGCGCCTTCTCGACACCAATCATGAGCTCTGATAAAGAACCTCACAAGATTAGCATAGAGATTACTGACCGCTTGACGTATGCGATCTGTTGGGTAAAGAATCGTGATGAGCTCGACGCGAGGTAAAGCGTCGGCAATTTGTGACAAGGCCTCGGAGATGAGAACTATTGTCGCTTCATGATTCTGAGCAGCCTGTATATGATGAGTGGATGGAGAACCAACACTTCATAATGGCCCCAACTTACTACTAAGAGAAACTTCATGGCTCCCCAGACAAGCGAGACGTACTCGGGATGGTGTTGAACTAGGACATCCATGATATTGCCATAGTGACTGATTCTTGCCGTGAATCGCTGTATCCATTTCTTTGCTTTAGAAAAGCGCTTCTCATCTGAATATTTCGCGAAAGACTTGTGTGCCAGGTCTTGAATATCTTGTATACTGGAGAACCCCTTTGAGAGCCCTACTTTCTCGCAGTCATTGGTGAGGTCTGAAGCGAACCGATTGAGCCCTTCTTGAAAGGCCTGTTGGGCAGTAGGAAATGCAAAATTCCTACCCGAATCTATGGTTTAGTGACAGCGCCGCAACTGGTTTGTGGAGAGTAACTCACGCGTGTGTGGTCGGTCGCCAATGCGCATTTGGCGAGTACCAAGTACCGAAGTAGTCAGACATAGCATGGTCCATGGTTCAACTGTCAAAATGTACTAGAAAGTGACAATTCGTGCTTGAATTTCTTAGTAGAAAGGAGTGGCATTGTCGCGAAAATTTCTATAGTCTTTGCCGGCAGAGCGCCAGCACAGCCTGGATGCTGGTTCGCCAAAGGTGCCTTGGGCGTATCGCTGTGCGGCTGAGTTGTCTCGCGCTAAAGACCTTATCTTTGTTACCATTCGTCTACGCACCTGCATGACCAGGGTTCTGAGCCTTGGCCACGAGCATGAGAGGCGCATTTGTATCACTTCGATGCTCCGGGTTGGGGCTGTAGGTGCGAATGGACAGACAAGGCTGGCGGTAAGGCAAATTGCATTGCGGGGAAGAGCTGCCTGTCTGCGCAGTTTTATCTCGGTTTCCCTGACTTTTTATCCCATTGCTCGTGCCTTCATAGATTCCAAGTAGAAGTTTCTGAGTACTTCATAACTTTGACCTAGATACCTACCCAAGTCTGATGTGGTTTTCCTCCTCTTTTGACACTCCCTATTTGCTTTTTACCAGGCACTTAACCTTGATAGAAGCAACCCCTCAAACATACCTCTAAAAGCGAAGGAAGGGTCCTGGCAATTGATTGGGTTGACCTTGTTGGCGCCGGATGTTGAAAAAGAAAACAATCTCAACGAGCTCAGAGACTACAATCCGAACTTAGTTGGAGCGACACGCCTCAGTTGCCGAACTGATATACAAAATAGGTGTTTGCCAGAACGTTACAGAACGAGCCAAAGTCGGGACAAGCCACGACGGGAGTGGGGAGTAAAAGTTAACAAGAAACCTGTGTGTGGAAAGTAAAAACAACAGTTCTAGTTACTTGGGTGAAAGCTACCTCCCCGAAATGCCACAAGAACTCACAGACACCGAACCCACCTGGAGCTCTGCACGTCATTCGACTATGCCACGAGACCAAACTTTTGCAAGTTCAACTGAAACGGAAAGACTCGCCGCTCTTTCTAGAGAGCAAGGAGTAACAGACCCCGCCCGGGGAGACTGGCCGTCAGACCTACCCCTATGGGAACCGGCGGATGATGAGCGGAAGTCAATCGCCAGCTCTGGCGAAAGCTCAATTCAACTTCACACGTCACCGAAAATGACTATCACGGGTGTTGACCATCTATTGAACAGTGACAGTGAAGCCTTGAAGTCATTGACACTTAACACCGAAGCTCCCATTTGGCAGAGCCATTCGGCGATGGTGATCTGATGGCGAACGAGAGCATAGGTCAATGGCGATGCGTTTCCTGTTTGTGGCAGCGGTGTGTTCAACGGACACCCCTTGGAAATCAAGCTCTGGCAGCCTGCAAGATCACGATGATCTATAGCTGACTTCAGTCGAAGAAGTAATCTAATGGTATGTCTATCATCGACTGAGTCATCTGACTGTTTCCCAAATTCGTTTTCCAGTATTTCGATTATCTCTGCATTGTCTTGGAACTGTGCTATCATCAAGGGGGTTCTGACGAGATTGTCCATAGTGCTCTTCGCGCCGAGTTGAATCAGAGTACGGACAGCAGCTGGGCGGTTCTCAGTCACTGCAATGTGAAGCGGAGTTGCTTTTTCTTTCGACTTTGCCATAACGTCGAAGCCATAGCGAGTGAGTTGCATGATGGTGGCTGTGTCGCCATTCATAGCTGCAAAATGTAGCGCCGTGTGGCCAAGTCTGCTTGTTGATTGAATATCGATGTCGATTTTATTTAGAAAGAAGTTGACACTGTCGCGATCGCCTTTGTAACAAGCTATATGAAATCCAGACATGCTATCGAAGTAATAGCCCGTCGTCAACTTCAATCGCCACTGGGCCATAGCTTCCCAAAATACCGGAGCATTGGTTCTTTTTGATATTTCCAAGATCTTTTTCAAGAAGGCGACATTTCCGGATGCCGAACATAAATGTACAGGCCTGTAGGTGATTAAGAAATAATCCTTGCCATTCAGGCTGGCGCCCATATCTAACAAAACTTCTGACATAGCGAGCGAATCATGCTGGAGGTGATACGCGAGAGGCGTTGTTCCTCGTGCGCTTTGTGGACTTTCATCGACACCATCAATGTCGACCCCTATTCTGGCAAGATACTCAAGAATCCACCGGGCGTCAGACTTCTGCCAACGCTGATGAATAAGACCATAGACAAGCCCACCATTCGGGCTGGCCGTTGACGCGGCCTTCAGACTCTCTAAGCTTTGAGTTTCCAGGATCGACATCAGGATTATCCTGCCCTTGGTACTTGAGCAAAGGTTTAGCGCAGTTTCCCCACCAAAGGCATACTGAATAATTGTTTCGCCATTATCACCCGGGTCGTTAGTAGACACGGATTTGTCGAGCAGACACTTTACAGTGTCCACATCCTTTATTGCAATAGTTGCCTTTAGAAAACGAATCGCCGACCTGCTATTCGCCTTCCAATATCCCGAAAGTGCCAGTGACTTGATCAAGAGCTCACTGCGCATAGCAGAAGGTGGCCAAGCATAATTCCTGTTCATGTCATCCAACATCCTGATGAAAGGTACCAGGCTACATTCCTTGTTGCTTTCTTCATAGGCTATAAGGCAACCCTGATGGATATAGTGGGTAAATGCGTGTTGGAAACAATTCCAACCGTACTGAACCCTCTGGGAACCAAGTCGCCGGTCTGACAAACAGAGAAAGCGCCATGGATCTCGCCCTTCATTGTCCAAATTCCAGAAGAGGCCATCAAAGGAGAGTTGCGCTAGTATCTCTGCTTCTGGTACAACAGCGTTCTTGATACACCCATCAACATAGAGTTCGATGGGTAGCCTGCCCATATGCCTGGACACATGATTGTGGGGAAAGAGACTTTTGAGGAACGATACCCACTCCAGAGATACATAACAGTCTAGGTAGTGTAGGGGACTAGCGGCGCTAAATCCGGACGTTGCAGGATCAAGCCCACACTGCAACAAAAGTCCTATGATATCTTCTGACTGTAACTTGAAAGCACGGGGAAAGACGCAGCCTTGCCCCTCCCAAAACAAAGGTATTTGGTCGCAGTTGGAAATCAGTGCCATTATCGCATCCTTATCTTCAATAGGTTGTGCGTATTCAAAAGCTTGGTCAAGTGGAGTCAGACCGTCAGCTGTCCTCATGCTAAGCCCTTGCTGGGAGTCTTGGAAGTAGACACTGAAGAGGATATCCCAGTAGTCACGACTCCCTTCCTCGAATGATCTTGCTGCAAAGTGCCAAATGTTCCACCCGTCTTTGTCAACACCGAGTAGTGAAACGTTATGTCGAACGAGGATATCAAGGAGTTCAATGCTCTTCAAAGACCCACTAAGGAGCACAGCATCTTGACCTTGACTATTCACCGCATAGGGATTACCCCCCCTTCCAAGAAGGAGGTCAGCACAGTTGACCGCTTTGCGCCGAATGGCTTGATGTAGGAGGGTGTCGGAAGCGTTGGTATTACTCCAACCTGCTTCGTCTATCGTTACTCGCCCATCATCAAGACAGGCTGATAAGGACTGGTAGTTATCATCGGCGATCGCGAAGTTAATTTGTGCTTTCAGTGCCTCGACAGACAGCGCGATCCTGCTGTTGGTGCGATTTGAGTTGTTGGTAAACGGCAATTCCATGGCAACAGCCGCGCACCAAATAAGCTTGCCCAACTTCAATCCCCATTGGGTCTCTAGAAATGAGGAGCTTAGAAGGTAGTCATTGAAGGCCTCGAGAGAAAGACCTAGTTGTGCGCCCGATTGCCATTGGTTCCACTGTGGAGTGAGATAGGCTTGCAAGGTATCGATTTCATGTTCGGTTGATACTAGACCGTTCGATAAGAGATCCCTGACTGATCTGAAGTCCTTCAGTCTCCAAGAAATGATCATTGAATGAAAAAACAGACTTTTTGTGGCTGGCCCGGTTCTAGCCCCAGCCAGTCGGAGGTAAGTGATGGTTTCATTGCGTCGTTCCGGGCACGGTAACGTCATTTCAAGCCAGGAATACTGACTGTCAGATGCATCACAATGGACTGTTGCGTCAGGTAAATTGCACTGTCCGAGAAACGAGGATAGGGAGAGTTCAAGAGGGGTTCCCAGACTGCAACAGGCGTTAGCATTGACGCCTTCCTGTATGAGGTATGAGCATATTTCAGGCAGGTTTAGAGCAGCTGCAACATGTAACGGGCGGCATGATAGTTGAAACTCGGCCATCCTGAGCCTTGTACTGCGGACGACGGCAGTATCCCGTATCTCTAACGACATCCTGGACGAAATGGAGCCGATGAATGCTTTCAACCACCCAAGGTAGATCTGGCTTTCAGTTGGACGAAATAGCGATCTTGCGGCGTCAAGTAATTCTTGGCTTTCCAGCCCATTTGCCGTCAGCTGCGGCCATCTTGTAGCGGCCTCGGGATAGAAAGAGAGCGAATCGCCTTTGTTGTCGTCGAAAGGCTCAGACTCAAAATTCTTAAGCTGTATGAACTTGAGACATAAGAGCCCCAGCACTGGCTCATCCTCTGCCTTCGATATTCTGTACGGAGCAAATTCGGGCAAGGAGATAAGCATTGAATCTGACAGGAACTACTGGACAGTGAAATGGGCGAACTCGAAATACAGACCGTCTGCACTTTTGCGGATCAGGCTACTGCATTTTCGAGCTACGGAGTCTTGGCCTATCATTTGTCCAAGGTTGGCTCCAAGGTTTGTGGGGGTCGAGATTGCCTGGCAAAGCTGTTCAATCGTCAGATGCCCGGGGAAGACAGCCAGAAATCGTATGCATAGTCGCACCATATCTCTAGTCTTGACGGGCAGCTTGTTGATCTTCCTAAGAATCCGGAAATAGCTGTCATGTAAGGTAACGGGCAGGTGATTAAGAGCTTCGAGACGATCTTCATCGGTCCACAATTCAGTCATATAGTCCAGCTGGCAGGCAACCCATCGGAACCTAGTTACTTGTTAGTAGATATACCTTAGTCAGCGACTGGTTTCTTACATTCCGTTGGCTCTTCTGACGAGTTCACTTTCTATTTTGTCTTTCGCCACCGCATCCTTCACAATCAGTCTCCCATTACACTCTCGCAACATCATCTCCGCTCGTATGTACGTCTCGATATCCTCTGTCCGTGCAGAAATGGTAATGTGTCGGAAATCGTCATCCAATGCGGCCTCGATTTCGTCTTCCTCGCGACTAAATACGGCAATCGAAGTGTTATCAGTGCAATCTGCAAGGTCTTGAACTGCTGTAGACACATCCTCAACTTCGTCTTGGCATTCGTCGACGCCATCGAATATGATGTAGACGTGGTCAAACTGCTCAGACATCCGACTAATCGTAGCTCGCAACTCGTCGGTATCGGGTGACCGAGTCAGTGATCGTTCCGGATGAAGCTCTTCATAATAATTCTTCAACAGCTCAAAGGCCCCATCCTTTTGCAACGTGATCTGATATGCAATTGAACCAAGTATATTCACTGGTGAGTGGGTTGTTTCATTTTTGTAATCGCAAAAGAAGAATGCCACACCTATGTCGTTTGACGCAGTCGAAGCTCTACTAAGTGCTTCTTGAATGACAGCACCAGCCAGAATGGTTTTGCCTCCACCGGGAATACCCTTCAGCCATAGACGCGAGCCAGGTTTAGTGAACCATTGTTTGAGCTCTTCTGATTCGAGTAACCAAGTACCTGTAGTTGGCTGTCGCCACTTGATACTCTGGTCTAGATTTCGTTGTGGGTTGAGCTTAGGAGGCATGAAGAAATTTAAGACACTTTTTTTCTCGCTGTTTAGAAGAATCTGGATGCCGATTTCGATCTTTTGCGATGACCTCTCGAGAGATTGGTCGATTTTATCGAAACGATCACATTGATTTGATAGCATCAACTGGAGTTGGCGCATAGTATCAGCTGAGGTAGCGAGGGAAATTGTATTCTTGTGCCTCGAAACATCTGCTAGTAGCTCCTTGGTTTCTGACGCTGAGAAGGGCCATTTCAATTGCCGCGCCACCACTTTCAGCTTCGAAGAGCCTTCCAAGTCGCCACATGCCTTCTTGAGCCTCTTCCTCACTTTTTCGAAGGTATTTTGACATTGCGAAAGATGATCAACTCTTAGTGCGCAGTCGAACTCTTGTCCTTGAGCCTGAAAATCACATGCGAGTGCATGCAAGCTTCGCAGCACTGCAGAGAAAGAGTTGATCTCTTCACTGAGCCGATTTATTTCATCTTTCGCGCCTGAGACGGTTCGGGTGTATCGGAAAGTATATCGAAAAACAGTGTCTGTCAGAGAGATGATACCAGCAATGCTAGCAGCAATTGACAAAGGGTCAGCCATAATTGTTTTAAAAACGGGGAGGAAGGATGAGCGTAAATGAGGGGAATAGGACTAGGCGGATGCCGAGCAGCGAATCATTTGTATATGAGTTCATCTGTATGGAAAAGTGCAATGCCCAATGATCTGCCTGACAAGGGCGTTGTAACCAACCAGAACCTGAGGTTCATGTTCGCGTGGCGCAAGTGGTGTCAAGTGCATATCGAGGCAATTTATGATCCGATAAGGCAGATTTCGATTGTATCCTGGAACCCGAAATTGTGTAGAAGAAAAAGGCTATATGGCAAACAAAGTATTGTCGGGGAAAAAGGCATATCAAAGATTCTTTGGAGGTGGAAGGCGGAAAGGCATTTCCTTCCGCGGGCAGGTACATATGTTGAATATCCCTGCCCCACTATGATAGCGCTGAAGGCAGTGACGGACAGGATTCGGCGCTGTCTCCGAAAGGAAAGTGGGAAGAGCGCCTGGGCGGGCTGTGAGTGATGGCGCGGGAGCTGAAATGCAATGTGGCAGTGCTTTCATCAGTGTGAAGGGCCCCCAGCACTTCTCCTACAGGGGTCCATCCATACCTGTTTACCATTTCCAGCGCTGTGGATTCGGAACAAGCATCACGTGTAAGGCACTGCGTCGGCGATGCTGACAATCCAATCCCAAGTCTGGCCCGTGACATATATGTCTATGATCTTGCTTCCTTGCACATGTTCCTTACGTCAAAGCTGTCGTTTTATAGTCCAGCTAGAAGCTTTCGCATCCTTTCGAACACCTCTAGTGGGTGACGCTTAAAGCTGCTCCACCCAGCCGAATGAAGAATGAGCCATTTCACACCAGACGATGTCCATGAATGGGATGAGGAAGTTTTTAATGGCGGCGATGAATGGCTTAGCGAAACCACTAAATCCAAGAAAACGTCGCTTTTCTCAACACCTACCTGCTTGAGAGATAGGACGATATTCTGTGAGTTGACCGAACTCACACATCGTCAATACAAGCTCCACGATGATGAAGAAGCTCTGGAAAGCTCAATCCAGTTCGAACGAGAGGCCGTTGCATATATCAGCACTGGCTTCCAAAGAGGGAAATGTCTGTTGACTCTTGGAGACTTGCTGTTTCTACGGTTTCGTCGTAAAAAGGCTGCGAGGGATATGGAAGATGCTATCAAGGCTGCGAAACAACACGTCTATCCATATAACGGTCGTCCCAAAATCACCACTCCCACCGAACTAGCGATGGATTCAGTCTTTGTTGACTTGGAGGAATCAATCACAATTTCGGAAGAAGCGCTCGAGCTACTTCCCGAAGACTGGCCTGATCGATGGATATGGTTGAGAAGTCTCACCTTAGCTTACCTCGCTCGCTTCGACCAGACGCAAGACCTTGAGGATATCGACAAGGCCCTCAAAATGGGCGGACTCGGGCCCGAAGAGGATGAGTACGATCCTTCGTGTATACTTATTGAGGGAATTCTTAGTAAATTTCGTGCATTTGGCGACGTTGCCGATTGCCACGAAGCCATCCGTCTCTGCAAGATGGCTCTGGAAAAGGATCTTGGAAATCCGAAAAGAGTCAGCCAATGTCTTGCTGAAGCATTCTATTACCTTTATTACTCAACTCACAGCCTGGACCACCTTGACGAGAGCATCAAGATTTCCCAAAATCTTGAACTGGGTGGCCGTCACTCAGTAATCACAAGATGCCAAAGGTTCAAAAGCCATGTCCTGTACCAGCGGTATCTGCAGACGGACAACTATCCAGATCTTAATGCATCCATTACCGCCGCAGCAGGTGTGGTGCATATCCTTCAGACCCCGACTCCGAAATCCAACACCAGCCTGTTCGGTATTCTGGCAAGTGACTGGGTAGCAAAAACGGGAGTCTTCCCAAATTCAACTCAATTATCCGAGGCTCTCGAATGGCCAGCATATCTTCCGATATTTGAAACAAGTCGAATCCATTCTCTTCAAGAACTCGCCCATCGGCATTATGAACGTTATGAGAAAAGGGGTATGCCAGGGGATCTTGACGAAGTTATTCGCGTTTTGAGAACCATGGAGGAAATGGTACCTAATGCCACGTTGCGTAGCCAATTGGGAAGCCGACTGAGGGATCTGTACATGGAACTACGGTTTCCACATTTTCTAACAGAAGCTACTAAAATCTTTCGAGAGTTGGTCGAGGGTTCTACCGATACTTCAGATCACTTGCTATACCGTTCGTTGTTGGCTGGGTCACTTGCCTTTCATCACGAGTGGACAGGACGCACGGTTGAGTTGGAAGAAGGCATCGCCATCGCAAAAGATATACCCAGTATTGCGAATGAAGAGGTTCTCAACATTTTGGTAGATGTATACTACCAGAAATGTCGTTTTGAAAAGACTTTGCCAAATATCGAGCAAGCAGTTAAATCTCTGAAGGAATTATCACAGTTTGACTCACAGTCGTACGCGACAAAGGCTTTAAGCCAGTCGGTGGAAGCTCTTCTTTGGAGATACTGCATCACAGATGACATCGAAGATCTAAATACTGCGCTGGAAATCGCAAGACAGCTTGAAGCATCACTTCCGAACAGATACCCATATCACCACAGCATTATTCGCCACAGGCTTTCAACAGCACTCTACGAAATGCATTTGAGGAAGCCAGCCGTTGAGCACCTCGAACAGGCTATTGAGCTTGAGCGAAAGAGCCTAGGTCCATTGCATGTGACCAAACATCTGTCGCATGCCAATTTGGCTTCCTTGCTTTCCGAGCTATATGCGACGACAGGCCAACGAAAGTATCTTGAAGAGTCGATCGAAATGTCGCGAGATACAGAGCGTACTGATGGACGCTATCACATGTGCTTTACCGGGCTTCACCGATCCATCCCATGGACATTTGATGATCGGGAGAGCGCAGCTATGGTCGCTCAACTGGGGGCGACCGTGAGTTCAATGGGGTCAACAGACGTTAGTAAGGCAGCCTGCCTGAGTACTCTGGCCCTGGCACTTGGCAGCGGATCGTACGATGGTACCACGGCCATTCAATATACAAGGCAAGCTCTTGCACTGGTTCCGGAGGATCACCCGGAATACCCCTGGCATATGTGCTGTCTAGTGCTTTGTCTGAATACGGGGCTTGTTATAGATGGACAGAAGAGAACTGAGCCCAGACTTCCCGTTGGAACTGAGGCTGGCGTGCTTCAAGAGATTATTACACTGGCAGAACGATCCCACAAGCTGTCGGAGCCCGACGAGCATGGACGACCATTCTACCTAGTAACACTCTCTATCGCCCTCCATCGTCGCTTTACCAGGACTGGGCGGTCAACTGATCTCAACCAAGCTATCCAGAACTGCTTGACAGCTTACAACTTGACGTACGGTGATACAACAGCAGATCTCTTCAACAGATACCTCTCTTCGTACCAGCTATTTATTTGTCTTCAAGATAAGTATCTGAGAGAGGGGCATCCCAGCGATCTCGAACAGTCAACCGAACTCTACCAAGAGTCTGAAAAGTGTAAGTCAAAGCTCAGAACAAGCAACATGTACCTCGACTGCCAGGAAAAGCCCGGTGAAACCTTCCGTGCTTTACATCTTGGTACCAACAAGAAAGGCAGTTTTCAGCTTGCCAACACACGCCGTGTGCACGCCTATCTACCGGACAAACTAGACTGTCATCCCCGGATATTTGCTCTTGCGAAGGCAAGCTTCAGCTACTACCTACGGTCAAATGACAGGATCCACATTGACCAAGCGCTTGGCCTTTGCGAGAGGGCAATGGAGTGTATTGGAGAGGAACATGTCCACTTCAAACACCATTTACACCTTTTGGGACGTATTCACGAGGCTTTGTACCAAAGGTCGCGTGGCACGGGTGCCGACGATCAGGATAAGGTTGATGCAAGGTATAACCTCACTATGGCAATATCGAAGTTTCAGGAGCTTCTCAATGGTCTTCATCAGGGTGATATACTCCGTTATGACGTTCTCTCCCGCCTTGGAAAGCTGCTCTCGGATCAGCTGTATCATGATTGGGATATCGGAGACTTGAAGATGGCTGTCGAGGTTCATCAAGAGTGCCTCACACATGTAGAAGAGGGCAGCGCCGATTATGCCTTCTGGTTGATACATCTGGGACGATCGAAGAACCTTGCTTATGTACATTTTGGCAACCAAGACGATTTGGACGAAGCGCTACGTCTGCTCGAGAAAGCAAAGAAGTTGGAGCCGAAGGACCCGGTTATCCGACACACTTTGGTACACAACCTTGCTGAAGCATACCGCTCACGATTTAGAGTTACCAGCGATCTTCGAGATATTACCACCACAGTCGAGACCTACAGGGATGCCGTTGACTTGTTCTCCGGTCCACTCGATAGAATAAATCTGATGGCATGGCTTGGACATGCGTATCTTGACCGATACCAGAAGACAAAGGTCTTGGACGATTCAGTCTCGGCTTTGAGCAACCTGGAAGGCGCTCTAGAACTCCACGGCGACTACACTGAGGACACAATACGAAGCTTGATCCTTGAAGGCCTTATCAAATGTCACCTCTCACGAAATCGCTACACCGGAGTCATGGATGAGCTGGAAGCTGCGATAACCTATGCGCTGCAAGCGTCCAAGACGATGCACTCTGGCAACCCGCAATTTAACAACACGTCTGGTCTCCTCGGGCTTTGCTACGCTACCAAGTTCGAAAGGACTCGATCTGAGAATAATGTTCTACTCTCGGTCGAAGCAGACGAGAAGGATTTCTGGCATTCCATGTCAAGCCCCAATGTTTCCAATCGACTGGACATCGCGCAAAGACTACTCACGTCCTACGCTAAAGTTAAGAACTGGCAGGAAGGTTTCAAAGTTTCTACATACATACTCGAATCCATTCCCCAGTACACACCGCGATATCTCTCACCTTCGGATGCTCAAAATCTTTTGGCCAAGATCAGTGGTCTGGCTTCCATCGCAGCAGCATTCTCCATCGAAGTTGGAAGTGTCGGTCAAGACGGTCAAGACACCCTCCATCTGCTTGAACGGGGTCGTGGTGTGTTTGCAGATTTTCTGTATGACCTGCGGGTTGACTTTAATGATCGGAGATTTCAGAATCTTAATCCCAACTTTAAACAAAAGTTCAAAAGAACCCTTGATCAACTTGGAAATCCAGCAAACAAAGGAGCGACTCTTTCCGAGAGGATGGCGGCAAGCAAGAATTTCAATGAGCTTCTCTACAACTTCAACACATGGCAACAAAAGTATCGACTAGGCACAGAAAATGCGAATTTCGCGGTATTTACGAAGGTCGGGCCCATTGTCGTCATCAACGTCAGCCACCGGTGCGATGCATTCTTGATAAGAAACGTCACAGTCGACGTTTTGCCTCTTCCCAATCTTTCTCAAGGTGAAATCGACAGGAAGCTCAAGAGTGGACACTTGGGGAGTACTGAAGTTTTAGAGTGGCTTTGGGATACAATCACCGGGCCCATCCTCGATAAACTTGGTTATACGGAACAGCCTGCCGGTGAGGAGTGGCCACAAATTTGCTGGATTCCAACAGGAGCACTGAGCCGGTTCCCATTGCACGCTGCAGGTTATCACACCGATGGCTCTGGAGATACTGTTCTTGACAGAGTCATATCTTCATACAGCTCTTCCATTAAGGCAATCATGGAAGCTCGGTTGGAAGCGAATAAACCACCCTCCGCAAAGGCAGTCATGGTCGCTATGCAGAATACTCCGGGTAGCAATGCAAGCTTACCCTTTGCGCAAAGTGAAATTTCGAAAGTCCGAGATCTTTGCGCGTCGATGGCTCTCACGACAGTCGAACCCGACAGGAAATCGCAGCAGGTTCTCTCAGAATTGAAGGACTGTCAAATTTTCCATTTCGCTGGCCACGGCAAGACAGATGAGACGAATCCATTGAGAAGTGAGCTCCGACTAGATGATTGGCAGACACATCCCCTCACTGTTGCTGACTTACTCAATCTCAATTTACGAGAAAACCCACCCTTCTTGGCATACCTGTCAGCCTGTGGTACAAGTCGCATCCGAGATCAGCGGCTGCTCGACGAAAGTCTGCATCTCATCAGTGCATGTCAATTAGCCGGGTTCAGACATGTCGTCGGTACACTATGGGAGGTTGAGGATGAGGCTTGTGTTGAGGTTGCTGAGACTGTTTATGGGCAGATTCGAGACGATGACATGAGTGAAGGGTCGGTTGGGAAAGGTCTACATGATGCTGTGCGGAAACTTCGACATACTTGGCTGCAGCAAGGTGTGATACGAGACGCTGGAGCAAAGCTGGAGGTGAGAGAGGGAAGGGATATTGTGGCTTGTGATGAAGAAGAAGATAGTTTTAGGCCGGCGCTGTGGGCACCTTATGTTTATTATACGAGTCGGTAGCTCTGCTAATCCTTTGGTTCAGCTACTACACTAGGTTAAGAGACATATCCAGTTCCACACCCCGATATGGCAGATCTCCCAAACTGGCTCTAGAAGGTATGAAGGTAATCGCCAATGAAGCTGCTTCCAAGCTTCCTGACCTGATCAGCAATTTCCCCGGCGCCGAATTTCTTCGCCAAGTTCAGGGCTTGGTCGGAAACCTTGCCTTGGATAGTAACGATCATAAAACGATGCTATCAGGGTTAGTGAAGATCCTTAAACCCAATATGGTAATGGGCATACCTGGTATGGCTTGTTATCCTTATCATGAAGGGCAACCCAACGGCCCTCTCCATTCCTGTTCTTCTGACCATACTGGAAATGATCATCGATAGTAACGACCCAGGAATCTGAATCAAGAATTAGCATCTAAATAGTGAGAGGTAATAGGATGCGCACCGCCCTCCTGTCGAGCACCAGGAACCTTGCTGTTGAGGTCTTTGTAGAAGCGGTCCTGGACGTAGAGCAAGACTTCGGCGTTGTCCCTGGATTGGTTGTGGGCTTGGACGATATAGTAGCGAGCGGTGCGGGTACGGAAGGACTGTGACCATTGCACCTCGACGGCATTTTGCTCTGCCTCCTGATTGTAGACAGGGATGGTGAGGACGTCGCCTTTGTTGATAGACATTATGAAGAGAATTATCGGTGTAGAGAGTTGGAAGTAAGTGAGATTGATTGATGATGATGATAATAACTCAATCAGTCGGGGGAGTTGTTCACGGTTAAATACTTGAAGGATCTGATGTCGAAACTACATAATACTCCAACGAGCTTCATTCGAGACCTCTCGTGGTTGCGCTGAGACACAGCTGAATATCTAACGCTGCATACTGATCAATAGCGCTGCAATTCCCAAACTATTGAGTATCCACTCCCACACAATTCCTCAAATGTTCAACAAATTTGACTTTGCCATTCCTCTGGACCAGCTGAACTAAGTCATATATCTACTATCACGAGGTGCGCTCATACCGTTTCGACCGTTTCTGATGGCTTGAGGCTAGCTGAACCAGTTGTTGAGCTTGTTCTGGGCCCATGCGTGTCTCGGCCCGCCCTAGCCCGCAAATAGTTCGCGCGCTATTACCATCCCCACTTGAGCCTAGCGAGGTCTCAAGTTCCAGGGTGTGGCTGGCTGTTGAGCTCCTCATTTCTCTGAGAAAAGACCTTGAAGTGCTATACTACGACACCCAATGGGATTGTGGATTGGTTGACTGTGATACCAAGTGCATCGAGGCAAGGGCGAGTTACTCCGATAAAATGAAACAAAGTAAGAAGTAAAGAGAGCAAAAGCGAAACTGAATTTGATGAAGGTCACAGTAGCACAATTGATATTGAGGCGTAGAGTTGGTAGACATGTCGCTGATTGATGTGAAAAGGGAAAAAAGCTTCGGATTTTTCCACCATGCCGATTTTTTGGCCTGGGTCCTTATCACAAAACTCAACGTATTTTTTTTAACAAGTTAATTTTTACTTTAATCAGACATCAATTGCCAGAGATGCTTTCTTTTCCCCACGACCAGACCTGCTCAATGAATGATAATTGCGTGTTAAAGTTATTTCTATGTTCAGGGTAGGGGGGGTGGCGGAGAAAGGTTAATCCCCAGGATAGACTTCCAGTCAGCGGGGTAAAACGACGGGCCTATGCCTATTTCGTCAACATGTTCAAGAATATGGCCTCAAACCGTACCCTTGTACTCCAACAAAAACAGCTTGGTACTGTGGTCTAGTTGGTCATGACATCTCGTTAACACCGAGAAGGTCCCCGGTTCGAGCCCGGGCAGAACCTCACTTTTTGCCTTTTGATGAACTGTTGTCATTGTTGAACTTTCTCCCGACAACGGGTTATTCTTCAACAACGCTTATTTAAAATATAATAACCACTTGAATCTTATTACAGTAAGCTTCTTGTTCATTTAAATCTTATTTTTACTTTTTATAGTAGGTACCCGATATTGTATCTTGTATTTATAATAGTAACGGCAGGGAGAAACTGCAATCTGGAGTGTCGTTGTTCACAAGCGACGATGATCGCCGAAGCCATGTTTCCAGCCCGGCTTAGATGAATCATATAAACTCCGCCAGTCTCACAATAGCCAAACAACCAGCAAAGCAACAGACCAAAATCTGATATAAGTCCAAGTGGCCCATTTCCGTCTTCGCGCCCTGCAATGATGCCAAATCTTAGGTCTAAATAAGCTTAGATCGGCCATAAGCCCGTCCCATCACCGTGGCTAACGTGCTGACCTGCGATCAGCGCTTACCGTAAGATTGGTCGCCGCATTCAACTACAATAGGTTCGATCATGTCTTTTCTTACTTCTTACTTCCTTTTTCGGTTAAAGACATTAGCTTGTGACTGTGACTCCAGAGACGTCATCTGCTCTTTACTCGCTATCTCGCTTTGCTGCGTCGCTCGCTGGTCGCTAGTCGCGCCTGCCCAATCTGTACTTTCCTTCCATTTCTTTAATTCTGGGTCACCTCTTTTCAGAAATCTCCGACTACACTGCAGTTTGTCATCGTTTCTCGTATTTTCCAAAACCTCGTTTAATCTGATCTCAAGTTATACTTGGACATGAATGTCCTCCACGAATTCGACACCGACGTATTCGGTCTAGTGCGCAGCTACGAAGGTACTCGCTTTGTCGAGAACTTGGCACTGGAGCGTATTACAGAGGACGTGGACTATTTCGAACTCTCAAAAGGTGGATATCCGTGCAACTCCCTATGAGCGGATGATAGCTAATTGTATGCGATGTACAGACACAAAGTTTGATCCTTGGAGTAATCCATCCCCGTCTCTTATCTTCGTCGTCGAAGGCCAAGTCACTGTTACGATCCCTGATAGCATTTTCTCGTCCCCGAGTCACGCATCCCTACAGCCCAAGGGCCAAGCTCTTTCGAAGACTCTCAAGCGAGGCGCGTGCCTCAACCCAACATGTCACATTCTGGCCATCCTTTCCCGCGAGGAAAGTAGTAGTGATGATGGACCAATACTCCCCAGATTTGGAGAGGCGAGAGTGCTGTATCAGGCTGCCACAGACTTGAAGCTCTGCAGAGTCAACCTTGGCCAGCTAGGGAGCATCTCCGAAGATGTACGCTCTCCCATGATCCAGGGTCTGCTGCAGAAGCTGTTTCTCGTCACGCTTCCTGTTTCCGAAACACATTTTGGCTTACGGGATCAAGTACTCAAGTGCGAATCGAGAATGGCCTCCTTACATAGCACTTCTGTTTACGAAAATCCCTTTAACGATTTCTCACCTTCGAAAACTTGGTACGACGACAAAATTCCAGAGTCACCCGCTAGTTCATCACGCGCTGGAACCCCAGATCCGTACGACGACAAGCCTACCAGACGCCGTGCCCCCTCAAACCTATCTACTGCGTCTAACTCAAGACCACAATCGATGTTAAGGTCGGACTTATACAAGGAAGCTCAGCTCCCTCTCATGAAGAGCCGAAGCAACCCGAACCTCAAGTTGATGATCAATACTGAGAAAGTGCAAAACACAGCAGCTGATGACAGCAAGCTTGGAGTTTTCAAGTCACAGTCCATTCTTTCCAAGACGGAGCGCAAACGTCAGAGCATCCCGCATTTTGAAGAAAAGACACCCGATAATAGGCGCATACGAGCGCAGACTGCAGAACGGATGTACAACATGCTGATGCATCCGAAGGGGTTCAACGTCCGAAACAGCCTTTACGTAGATCGGGCGATCATGGACGAGATAGAGTCAAATATTGAGGTACTATCGTTTGGTCAAGGCGAATACATCGCGCATAAAGGAGAACGATACCCAGGTGTTTGTCTGGTCATAGATGGCGGAATAGAGGCATGTACTGGGGATAAGACGAGTCCGCAATCTGCAAAGGTATGTTTATCCCGTGATCCCGCCCACGACTAATTGCTGATGAGATACCAACAGATGCTCCCTCTCAAGATCGGACCCGGTGATATAATAGGACATAGCAGCTTGGTCCATAACAACAAGTCCCAATTTGACTTCAGAACCATAGAAAGGTCAACAGTCGGTCTCATTCCGAGGACATTCCTTCGGCGATTGACGGATTTATGCCCTCAAATACTGGTAGTACTCGCTGCTAAGATGCATGATTGCCTACCTCCTTTGGTCTCTCTGATTGATTTCGCCCTGGACTGGTCGACCGTGAAAGCAGGTGGGGAGATCTATAGGAAGGGAGATGATAGGTAATGTTTTCATCGTGGCAGATAAAGCTTAGAGTCATCTCCTAACATACTGATAACAGTGATTCTATCTGGTTCGTGGTTAGAGGACGTGTCCGGATTACTGAAAAGGGTCCAAGCGATATGGATGCCCACATCAAGGAGTACGGACCAGGAAACCCTTTCGGAGTCCTCGAGTTCCACACAAACCGACCCAGATCATGCACAGCCCACGCAATCCGGAAAACGGAGATTGCAAAGTTGCAGAAAGCATCTTATCAGAAGCTCGTCAACTATGCTCCAGAACTTGGATCTAGACTCTGGGATAGCATCGCCCAAGCACCACAGGATCATCAACAGAGTACACAAACGCCGGATTCTACTCGGCTTCGAACTATTGCGGTGTTTCCGCTTTCTCTCGAAGTCCCAGCTACCAAATGTGCAACGCTCCTGTCATCTGCTCTAGTAAGACTAGGCATTTACGAGAAGGATGCCGTCTCCTTGGTAGAGTCGCATAATGTCATTAGCGCCATCGGAAGTACTGTCTTCACTGATGCTGGTAACAAACACCTGGAGGACTACGTAGGACATGTTGAGCAGAATTCCGATCTCACTATTTTGATCGGAGAACATTCGGTTGACTCAACCTGGAACGATATCTGCATCGCAACGGTGAGACGCACAAGCTTTATGAAGTATACTGAGTTTGACTAACTTATTGTGTATAGGCTGATCTGATTATTCTCATGGCCATGGACGATTGTGACCCGCGAATTACGCCAGTTGAGCTGAAGCTTGAGAGCCACGGGACAATGGCGCAGAAAATACTTGTTCTGGTAGATGACGGCGAGGACGACTTTTGTCCGCAAGCGATAACAAGGTCATACATTCAGGTAAGATACAAACAGCTTGTGCAAGATTCGGGTTTGTTAACTTCGGTATAGGAACGGCCATGGTTGTCCGAAGCCACTTCCCACATCGAAAGAACCCGCCTTACCAGCGTCGACTCTTGTAGAGACTTCGAGCGCTTAGCTCGTCGCATAACGGGACGCTCAATCGCTGTCGTGTTTGGTGGAGGCGGCGCACGCGGTTTCGCCCATTTGGGCACACTTCAAGCTCTCGAGGAAGAAGGTATACCGTTTGACATAGTCGGCGGTACATCGATGGGCGCGTTTGTCGGGGCCTTATACGCAAGCCACATGTCGATTGATCGCACCGTTGAAGCAGCCAAGGCTTTTAGTAAAGTTTCGCGATGGTACAGGTATCTCTTGGATTTCACTATGCCCATATTGGCATGGACATCCGGCTCATCGTTCACCAACCACGTGTCTTCGGCTATGGACCAGGATCTGGATTCGAGTGATCTGCGATTAGCGTTTTATTGCAACGCTACGAATATGAGTCAAGGTGGTCAAAGTTTGACGATGTACCCCCAGGCACGTTCCCTTTGGCAAATGGTCCGAGCATCAATGAGCATCCCGCCGATCTTCCCGCCATTCGCTGTTGAAGGAGAAGGTGATATACTTGTTGATGGCTGCTTTTCAGCAAATGTTCCTGTCTTCCCTGCACTATCAATGGGAGCCGAGATTGTCCTGGCCTTTGATGTCTCGAACATGGGCGGTGCACCACCACCTCAAACATTGGGACAGTCGGTGTCTGGGTGGTATAATCTTGCGCAAATGATCTTTCCTTGTGCGAGTTCAAGAAAGCCGCATAAGAGTTCGCCTTACAGTGCCGTCGGGACAGATGGGAATGTCTGGGGTTCGTTGCAGCTCTTGGAACTGATTACCTTCTCAACAAACACCAACGAGATCAAGGCCATTCAAAATACACCACAGTGTTTGTATATGCTGCATGATTTGGATAAAATTGGAACGTTTGACATGGAAAAATTTGAGAGTATAAGAGAAATGGGATATGAAGGTGCAAAGAAATGGCTGCGAGAGTTGAAGACTTCGGGAAAGTTGGATCATCTAGCATTGCCCCGAGGCATCAAGGATGGAGATAGATAATTCCTGTCTTGCATTTTCAGCTCGTCGATAGAGTTTAATAGAGACGCGACATGAACCTGAAGCTTGGTCCACAGCTTATCTCGGCATTGAAGGTTCCCCACACGGCAGAGACAGAGACTGCTAATAATAGAACTGTCAAAGCGGAAGTCCGGACTCTTTCATTGGTCAACAAAGTTGACTTCTCCCTTTTCCCAACCATTATGGAGCATCGATCGACCAATTACTGTGCCTCACTATCAATTTTCATTCCAAAGGGCCCGAGCGGAAAAGGAAAACCAACAGCCTCACTTTTTTCTCTCATCACCATTTCCCTCCCTTGGGCTTGGGGAGTTAAACAACTCCTATCCGACTCCCCGATACCAATTTGTCACTGTCATTGTCATCATTAAATGCATCCTTTAGCTTGAACCCTCTAATGCTTACTAGAGTATAGTCGTTTCAAGGGTTCACTACACAAGTCTGTCTACTGCGGGGAACAAGACCTATTGGCCAACAAACGAAACAAAAGGTAAGAGCTCGAGCCAAGGACAGCGCAGAGATCCCCATATCGAAGGATTTCATGCATGACAAAGCCATGACTAAGAACTGACATAAACAGTGATGCGATGCGCTCAAAGCATCGCATTCTCGTCACTGCACCCATACCTAGTCGCGTGCCACCAGAAGTCGTCCTCGCGCACATCCAAACCTACACGCCTCTCCTAAAACACAATGCCGTATTCACCAGCTTCTCCGAAATCCCACCCGACACAGCGCGCGTGCACAGCGAGCCCTTTTTCGGCCCGCCAAACGGCAGCGTGCGCAGTTTTCTATGTTTTCAGCGATTAGAGCTAGTCGCAGGTCTAACACAGGATGAAACCTGGCCTATTACCTTTCTTAAAATCCACAATGGTGTGAGAGCACGCGTTGATGCTAGAGCGAGTGTTACTGTGTGGATAGAGTGTCTTGTGAGACAAGCCCAAGATCCGGGGACGCCGAGTAGTGACGGGACGTTGACGGAGGAGTGGGAGTTGTTTGAGGAGGTTGTTGTTGAATCGCATAGTTTACTTATGCCGTTTGTTTCGAGGATGACTGAGGTGGCGCATACGGGGATATGTCAGAGGATTATGGATGATATTGTTGAAAATAAGTATAGTGGCAAGGTTTAAGGCGTTATTAATATGTTGTATATCTAATGAGATTCATCGCAGAGTATTGCGATTTTATGTTCACTTTGGCAAAATGGGAAGGATGGGATTGTTACAACCTGATATGCAGGAACTCATGAATCAATGCTATGCTTTTGCCCTATTTCTTTTGGTATATAATGAATACTAGAGCTATAAAAATATCGCGTCTGGAATGAAAGTATATCTGCTATCTAGGAAGACCCGGGTTAACATATTTCATATGTAAGAAAACATTTATGAAATTGTTGAATCAGTCTCCAGTGACTCATCAATAATGGTGTGGTTACCTGGGACTCGGACTACGACAGGGAGGGCTAGAACTGCGACAGGAAGAACCAGAACTGCAACAGGGAGGACTAGGACTGCGACTTGGAGGGCTGGGACGGCGACCACGACTTGGACCGGGAGGACTGGGAGGACTGGGAGGACTGGGAAGATTGCGACGGTGACTGGGACCTGGGTTGGGAGGTCGGTTCGGGCCTGGATTGGGAGGTCGACTAGGACTGAGAATGCGACTAGGACCAGAACCGGGACCAACACTGGGAACGAGACGGTCATCGGTGTCATTGCCTATACAGTAAGTAATCGCCCCGATCGGAACAATCGCATCCTCTCGATAAACAATCGATTCTGGTAGACCCACTGAACCCGCAGGCCAAAGCACCGCCTCAACCTTGAACAAGAAAGCGATCAGTATAAGGAACTCAGCAAATAGACAGATATGGTTCTTACAGAGTCAAAACCTGGATCAGGAGCAGTTCTGAATTGGCACGGTTGCCGCACATACTGTATCCTTCCAGTCACATACCTGACGAGTAACATTATGTGCAAGTTGGTCTGATTATTCTCATTCAAGGCAAAATAATTTGCTTCTGGATTCCAGTATGATCAGTAATAGTATTATCTATTCTTTCAGATCTGACTTACTGAGTGAGCAATCAGACACATATATTCCCTTTCCAAACATCCCAGCCGCTGAAGATATTAGCCTCATACCGTATTAAGGAGTAACACACCAACAATTTGAACGATCGATTTTGAACGACTTGCGTATTATTCCACAAATGCCGCAACGTTCAGAATCACAGCATACTAGATGTCCATCCTTCACTCCAAGCTGACGATTCCCGATGTGACACTCGCGCTTCGAGCCGTGTAAGGCAGTCTCCCACACACCGCCGTGGCGGAAACAATACTCTTTGAAACGCTGGCCGCGGTGGGTGCGGTCGAGGTCACTGTCGTTGACCAGGAAAACATCCCTAACTCGAGGCCGAGGGACGTTTCTGTTGGCCATATCCCATCCTGTCAGGAAGGCCTTCTTGTCTGGCCTGTTACCCTTCATTCTGATGCCTCATGTGAGAGTGAGGTGACTTACATTTAACGTATTTGCTGTCCGAATGGGCAACTATGTACATTTTCTTACACGTCTCAGTTCCAACCCGAATTCCCAAATATCAACAGTGAAGACTTACTGGTCCACCCATCTTTATAATGTAAAGTAGATTCGACTTCGTGGTATAGTAACTTGCGTAATAGTGCCACAGGTAAAAGCTTTTGGCTTGGTTTTGTTAATATTGCCTTGCGGTAAATCTGGAAATGGCAACAATCCATGTGCGGGATAGGCATCTTTATACTGGCAAAGCGACATTGAAAGTGTGAATAATCTTCTGATTGCTTCTATGAAGGTATACGAATAACAGGCCCTCTTTGGACAGTTGATATGATGCTGATTGTCCGCGTCACGAAAGTCTGGATACACAAGAAGTCAGTCACAGTGAAAAGTCCAGATCAGTGAATGGAAAACATTTACTTACAATATAAATAATGGAAACCTTCCTCCATTTAAATGATTCACATGTCAGCCGATACTTTGTAGAATCTCATTGTAATCGCCTATTTCCCAAGTTTCCTGATGATATGTTGGACTCCCAACATATCATCACCAACTGATCAACATGCCAGCGCCTGCCAAAATTCCCAAAGTGACACCGAACAAACTGATGATACCGTTTCTTTGAATGCCTGAAGCAGCACTTTCACCAGCCGCAGTAGTCTCGGCAGAGGTAGTCTCAGCAGCAGTAGTCTCGTCGGAAACAGTAGTGGTCTCACCATCACCACCCTTCCCTTCAACATCCTCTTCCTTATAGATTAAAGTCACAGCGGGTACAAAACTCCCATAGGAGTACAAAAATGTCTCATCTCCATGAAGAGTCCTTATATCGGTGGTCGTAGTGACTGTACCACTCGTCTTGGGTACGTTTGAGATAAGCCCGACTGTTTTTGTCGGCCCCACGGAAATTGCCAAAACAGTCTGATCACCGTGATATCCGGACCTGAGAAAACAGACCTCTGGAGAGCCTGGGTAGGATGTCACGGGACCGACCAAGGATCTGCAAAAACCATGAGCGTCTCCGATATAGCTACTACGAAAAAGTCAGTCTTGTAGCCATTTAATGATAAATCGTGTTGTAGTTACGTCGGGCAGCAAACCGCCATTGTCTCAGACCTATCCAGAACATTCTTCCAAAAGTCTGATGGTTGAAGAAATTGTATCTTCTCTTCGTCACCAATACCATAGATTGCCGGGTCTCCCGATACCGTTAACACCCCCGAGATGCCAAACTGACCAGTGCTACTCCCATGCTTCAGCAGTCCCACAGTCTCCCAGCCTTTGGGACATGCTATGCCAGGAGAGAAATACTGGTATGTGCCCTGGACATACCTCGTCGTCTGCATCGCCTCGGTATCCCATTTCTCACCACTGGGGTAGCAGTCTCCATATGGCTTCACGGTACATGATTCCGCTGGTACGTAGGGAAAGTGAGGCGATGTCGCGTTGGCGAAGATTTGGTGGTCAGTTTGGGTAGCGCATGATGAGGGTGCGGTGAATGTTGTCGTTAAAGGGCCGAGGTTAAGGGCACTGTAGCCAAAAAACTCTGTGCTGGGCATCTTGGTAAGCGTCGCTATTATCAATCTAAAACCTGTATCATCGACAATAGGTATGCATTAGAGGAGCTTGAAATAAAGTGCAGACCTTCCTTTTAAGAAAAAAATCGGCTAAAGTGCCACGACGCAGCCTTGCAAGTCGACTAGAGTCGTCAAGAGGCACAGTATAGGTCATTTCGCTTGGGCGACGAAATGGTATGTTTAGCGCACTTGGCGCATATTTTCTTAACAAGTAACCAATTGAGGGAGAGAGTTCTTAGGCGCGACAAAGGAACCATGGGTGTTAATCAGGATGGGAATCGGGGTTTCTCCATGGGGATAAGTTTAGGATCAAATCCTCAAGGTTAGTGATCCTTCTTACACCAGTGGAGCTATTCCCGACGAATGTATGCCCCCGCTCCTTCCTGTTTGCACATGCCAATGGAACGGATTAGTGACGTCTTGCTAAATGTTGATTGGTTCGTCAACATTGTGTAAGTGCATTCTCCATCACAGAAACAATCATACATCAAAACGTCCTTCAAGGTTTATCCCAAGAGGAATCTAGAGCAGCCTGAGTACTGCTCACCTGCATAAACGTAACATATTGTTTCATATCATATGCTGACAACCTGTCATCCACCACTGCTGGGCCTATCAAGCTCAGACGATATAGTCCAAAGAAAGTGCTGTTATTACTGTACCAAAGACTTCCAGAATCGCTATATCTCGTAAACGCTACACCTTGTCAAGTCGAGAGTCATGACAAAATGTCTCTTCGTTCTGTGTTACATCCCCATATTTTATTATGTGCTGCCGAAACCCTTCCTCTGTGTATTTGATCATGTAATGTAGATCATCCTGTCCCTCCTCACATTCGATCAAATAAGGTTTTTGATGATATTTACACTTTGCACGGGGCATTATGACTCCTTTGTCTACGCATGACCTTCTTTTGCCTTGCCCTATGCATAAGGCTTGGGCACAGCATAAATTCCTTCCTTGCTTCGATTTGGCTTTTTTCCTCCCTCTGCCACCCATTTCGCTGGCGTTGGAAGGGAGAAAATCGGTCGGCAGCTAGGCGTTTAGGCAATTCACAATAAAATACACACTTTGCTCCTCACCTTCAACCTCTTTCACACAGTCACGGCAGAAAAAGCCTCAGTCAACCTACTGGCCAGATTCGAATAGTCGAGCTGCGGATATGATCGTCATCGGTCGGAAATGATACCTGGTGTTTGATGTAAATATCAACTCAAGTGTGCTTTCTTATTGTGAAATAAATCATAGCTAGGTACCTGAACGCGTTGCTACCGATCGGTTCTTTCTCTTCCAACGCCGGCAACGAAGCAATAACATGATTTCTTAGGTAATCTTCGTGGAATGCGGGAAGGGAAAGAAGCGGAAGGACGAAGCAATTTTAATTGTTAGTAGATTTGTTCTTGCTCAATTACTGAATTCCCTCCTCCCTCGCAACCTGATCATCCGTATGGTTGGCGCTATTCAGAGATAAATAAATACAATGTTTTTATCTCGCCTCAGCAAACTCCATCCAGAGACTATCTTCCAACACCTTCTGCAACAGCTCACCTTCAGTCCCAAACACAACCTCAATACCACCATCAGGTAAAGTGGGCAAAACAACATGGCATCCAGGAAGGATACCCGTGTTTGGACAACGAATAGCCTCCACTTTGTCTCCCAATAGGTTTCCCCATTCCACAGTTGCTAGGTTGAACTCAGCCCAAGATGTCTGCACTGAACTATTGCCCAGCACATCGAGAAATGCTGTTGGGACCAGTCTAGTAACATCTTCAAGCTGATCAACAAACGTGACAACGTCGTCAGTGAACTGGTTATTAAGCCGTAGTAGCATCTCCTTCCGAATTAGAACAGCCAGATCAGCCAGACTCATACTGCCCAATATCTGGCGAACAGGTGCAGAGACAGCGACGTACTCCAAGAAGCAACCTAGCGTCTCAGGGTGCACCGGCGGTTCCATCCGCTTACGACCATCTACGGCGATGCTAAAGACAGAGACAGGATCCTCGCTATCTTTGAGATCCTTGATGGGGGCCTGAACGGCAATGGCAGTCCGCCACATGAGAGCTGAGAAGGCGTCATTGGTAGAGATCCATTTCTGGTTCGTGGGCTTGGTAGTATTAATAGGTGATGCCTTAGCCTTGAGAGCCTGGAGCGATGAAGGCGAAAAGTAAAAGATGTGCCCACGAAAGGTTGAGCTCAGCATAGCTGGAGACGGCTCTGTGGGAGTGAAGGGAAGAATAGTGTACTCAGGGTGGTCCTCGGCCCGTCCCTTGTTACGACCCGAGGGCTTTGAAACGCGTTGCCTATCGGTCATCATGGCGTCCTCGATTATCATCGGAGATGCTACTGGGATTCCCTGGCAGCGACGACATTCTTCGGCCCAGATCTTGGTCCACACAAGGTATGTGGTAGCATCGCCAACCATATGGAAGATGCACCATCCGATGAGAACACCGCCTTCAATAAAGTTGGCCTGCACCAGAGATACGGGAACAGGCTTCTCTGGGTGTGGCCAAATAGGTCCAGGCATAAGCAATTCGCTGTCGAAAGCTACGAGAGGAAAATGATTCTCCTTGAGCTGCGCATAAGTCCAGCAATACTGACCTTGCCCCCTCAAGTCTCTGGTGGTCATATTCCCGATCTGATCATGGGGAAGTCTCTGTAACTTGAGAAGATTGGCCTGTTTTGCATCAAAGTCTGGTACAGCTTCAGACGCCAAGACGCCGATCCGATGACACGCAGCTTTGTAGCTATCTTGAAGAACCTTCAAGACTTCTTCGTGGTCGTAATTCTCTGCAAGACGCATGGGAAACACATAGCGTAGATAGCCTCGTGGACCAACACCTTCCAGGACTGTCAAGTCCGGAACGTCGCTTAGAGACAGCATTAAAGGCATTTTGGCCGCTGAGGAGGGTGCGATGCAGTTGAGTGAGGCAACGGATTGAAGAATACAGGATAGAAAATGCAGGGTACTCTGCAGGTATCAGAAGAGCTAACACCTAAGTATAAACACTTGAACTCTTGAGAGGAAGAGGTGATAAATGTGATAAGATGGTGATTGTCTAGGCAGTGTTGAGAGTCAAACTGAGAGGGTCGTCGAGTCCATGGTCTCTCTAGCAGGTTCACGACTTCTTAACAGCAGTGGTCTTACCCACTTCTTGGTTATCCTTCTTCGCTTCCGTCACCCTAAAGCTGCAACATAGCAGGCGATTCAAGGAATCCAACCCAGGGTTCTAGTTACCCGGACGAATTACAGACAGATAGCAACCACACCCTGCTATGTGCCATTCTAAATACCACGAGCAAACATTGTTATATTACAATCTCCGCACGAGTTTGAACAAAACCAACAGCATAACAAGGATCGGTTCAAATATCCATTGTGATCCGATGCGCAGCTGTTGGTCCTTAGTGTAATGGCCGGAGGGAAGGTGCCATTCCGGGTGGGCCAACCGCGGAAATAACGCATTTTGTTGGTTCACACTGCTTGCTTCGAAACTAGCCGAGATAAACCTTGAAGTTCATTACCTTGTCTGGTAACGGAATGACGGCCTGTTCGGAGGTGCAAGGTATTCATGTCCACCAACTACTGTTATCATACGATTTCCCGTAGGGAGAGGCGGCACAGCATACAAGGTGCCAATCGCCCGCCAGAATGCCTCGTCACGGCGGACTTTAAAGCTAGAAGGACTTGTGTTGGGTGCTACAGTTCCGAATATCACTTAATGGGAAACTTAGGTCATATGGAACAAGGCATCAACAGTCTGAGAAGCTGGGGATAAATACTAAACCCATTTTCATTAACTACTGATCTCAGCTTTGTTCCTGTGGCAGGAATCAACTCCCATTAAACCCATCGCCGCACCTACTCTCGTTTCTTAATCATCATTGCTTGCTTTCTAAGATGGTCTTGCTTGCCTCATGGTTCGCATTCACCTTTCCTTCTCGAAACTCTCTCCTTTTATCCACCAATGATGAACTCTACCGATCCTCGGATTGTTGCCATTGCGGGCCTACCACCGTCAGATATCGACCTCTAGCTAAGTCTTTTTGAAAGTCACGCCTCTTAACGCATCACCTTTTAAGGTGGAAACGGATAGGTCGTGTATTTATGTAGCGACAGTTGGTGTATAGCACCTTACCGAATACCTTCCTCCCTTGCAACCTGCTCATCCGTGTAACTATCCCTTACCCTCTCAAGATACTTATCAAACTTCCTCGAAATCTTAATAACATGTTCCAAATGTCGATACGTCATACTTTCCTTTTTAAACTTGGCCAATTGTCTCGCCGTCGTGATTGCATTTCGAATTTGCCGCCCGTTCATCTGCTCCTCGGCCAAATCCGCCAAATGCCGTTCGATGTCATCGAAGTCGATACCTCGATTCTCTTCCAACTTTCGCTTCCGGTCTGTGATTGGCTTGACCACCGCATCCTCTTGTTCGAGTTCATTCAGGCGATCGAGGAAGTTTGTCCAGATGGTGCGTCGTTGTGACTTGGTCAAGTTCTCGTAATGCAAAGAGAGCTGAATACGGGACTTAAAAGCTTCATCGAAAGTGCCCACTCGATTCGAGGTAAGGATCAGAATTCCCTCGTAATATTCGAGAACTCTCAGAAACACGGAAACGAGAGCATTACGCTCAAGATCCGTGAGAGTTCGCTGCTCTAAAAAGACATCGGCCTCGTCGAGCAATACGACGCAGCCCCAGGTCTTGCCCAGGTGCAGGACCAAGTCGAGATACTTCTCGACTTCTTCTGGTTTGGTACCAATATCACCACAAGTCACGCGGAACAGGGGCTTCTCAGCTAGCTCGGCGACACTCTCGGCTGTGAATGTCTTGCCGGTGCCCGGGCCTCCATGCAATAGGATGATTAGGCCGTTTCCTTTACCCTGAATAAGATCTGTTGTTTGGTCTGTTGCCAGCTTACTAGTAACAAGGGCCTGGATGATATCTTTAATCTCTTCGTCGATGACAAGATGCCTGAAAGCTTGTTTGTTCCAATGCACTGATTGAATGCAATCAACTTTAAGGTCCTCTATGGAGCAAGTCAGTATCTGGTAGGTTAAGTTGAAATTCTGCTTACGCCACTTCTTCTGTCGCAGGTTGTATCCAACAGTGGTACTGGGGAATACAAACAACTCAGGACCCTCAGGCATCCCATCGCTCTCCATGAGGGCTGCATTAGTCTCCCCCCTAAAGTCGCCTGGCAGCAATGGATTATCTGACTTGCACCTATCCGAGTTTGGATACAGTTGCTTGTAAGTGTCGAAATCGACCATATAGCGTTCTCCTTCCTAGTCGATGTTAGTGTGTGTCACGATGAGTGGAGGTCTTGTAACCCACACTAGCCAAATCACTCTCACTTGTATCATGATAAGCAATCAGCTTCCTTTTCCTACAAGCCCACATGGTCCTCCCTCGATTCCCAAGCATCGTTTGAAAATCGTAGTTACCGAGTCTTATGGGTAGAATATTTAGCGCCGCTATGTTGACGTCTTCACTATTTTCGTCGAACTTGGGAGTGAAGATCAGTTTCGTCCTGTTGATGTAGAAGTTTCCGTTGTATTTGTAGGACCAAGCATCAATTGTCCAGCGTTGAGAGGAATTGTGAGGTCCATTAAGGTGGGATAAAGCCAAGTGGCCTTTCGTAGGCCACGATTGGGCGATATAACCTTGGATACAGTTACCCTCCTTAGATACCAGAACTTCACCAGGCTTTATGAAGAATGGCATTGTGGATTCAGATATATAGCCCTGAGAGAACTTTTCATCGGCTTCCGCATATATCTCACTGTAGTTGCGATCAATCCATTGCGTGAGTAGTTGCATTAGCTTCCGGTGCGGTTCGGCCAGAACATCGAAATTGGTCGATGTTCGGTAGTAGTACCAGAACAGGAAAGGCGAATTTATATCGTCATTGGAGTGCCATTGAGGAAACCTCTCTGTGAATGTCTCATGGGAGTCGGTAAATGCGTCCATTGCATCGACCATTTGTTCGGATAGTGCCCGGACGACCTCACGAACAGGTTTAGGGTCTGGTAACGCCGTTTCTTCATCCTTAGCCTTGACAACATCCTCTCCTGGGAGCGATGGATCGTAGTATTTGTATATGACGAAGGCAGCATCGAGCCTATGTTGGAGGTATCTGTCTTCGTCGGCGAGAGGTGAGTTTCCAGTGAGATCGAGCCCTAATCCCGGCATCAGCACCCATGATGGCTCTGCCAGATAGGTGGCACGTTGGCCTTGGATCTTGTGTAACACAAGCCATGTCGTGGACTTCAAGCTACTTTGAAGCCTGCGAAGTCTTTCAATCTCTTGTTCCAACTGAGCTATCTGGACATGATTCTCAGGAGCCTGGCCAGAACTGGTCACATCAATGGATACAATCATAACCGCCGCACGTTATCCTGGTCTATCGAAATTCCTTCCTACTATTCTACAACAATTCATTGATCAAGTTGGCAACTGGGAGGATATTGCGTTTCGACTAACTGCCCAGGCGGCAGCAGCCGGAAATGAAGCTGGCCTCAAAGTCATCCTGACACATCTTCCCACGTATACTACACCTTCAATATTCTTTGAAAGGCGCCCCAAGCTACCTGGTGGTCGGGAAGGCCCGATTCTAAACTTGCTTCATTTCTGCGTTCATCAAAACAGATATGCAGTTGTTCGACTCTTGTTGGAGAAAGGATTTCCTGTCGATGTTCTTGACGGGAGCGGGGCCACCCCCCTAGCTTATGCCAGAAAGCCCGAGATGGTTGGTCTGCTGGTAGAGTTTGGTGCTTCTCCAACGCCTTTACTAACAACTGGTCTTGCGAATAATTTCCACTTCTGGGGTCAGAATAGCACACGAGTTCTGGACACGCTCACACATGCTTTCCAGCAACAGAGTGGGCTCTCATCCATGGGATGGGTAGATACAGGGCTCTCGGTATACTACGACTCGACGTACATGAGGTCTGGCTCTTCACTTCCATTGCCGTACCTCCTCAACCACTACCCTAACGGAAGTTCCGAAGTAGTCAATTATCTGGCGGGGCTTTTATCTGGCATCGGACATGGCCTACTTCTTCAGGGCAACACTGAGCTTCACGAGGTAGAGCCCTTCCCTTGGCACGTGTATCAGCCTGCCAGCTTTCCCAAAATAACGTTTCTAAAAAACCACTTTCATCTTTTTTGCCGACGTTTTGGACGCCGAGATGTGAAGAGCTGGGCCAACTTGGAGCCAGCCCAAGGATGGAGCCCACTTTGTCGCGCTGCCTCGCAGAATTGTACGGAGAGTATGGAGAACTGTATATCTTTGGGGGCGGATATCGAGTTTGAGGGGTGTCCTTTGGGGTCTGCTCTGATGATTGCAAGTGCTTGCGGTCAATTAGATGCTGTGAGACTTCTGATACGCAGGAATGCGAAGGTGTTCTACAAAGGCCGAGCTGGGCGATTGAGCGTGTTCAAAGTCGCTACATCCAAGACCGTAAGAAATTGGCTATTGGTCGGTCGATTCAACGATCACTGGCGTATCAAGCATATACCCGAACACGATTCGATGACAGAAACAAAACTTTGGAGTGGCCTTGTTCAGGCGAGGGCGAATATGCATGGCTACGAGCTCGTGCGTGACAATGAGGCAAGGGTTGATTGTGCAAAGAGATTGATGCTTTACAAGCGGATAATGAGAGGTCGTGTGGCACCATACATCAATGGCCTGATTTTCAATCGCCATCAAGAGCCAATTCTAAGCGCCTTCATCAGCGAGAGGTAAATTTGAACTGAATAAGTGTGGCTGGTTCAAGGGACTTTGTCATGGCCTACGAGGGTCTATGTAGAAGATTCTACCTGTTAATGACCATCTGTTTCCTTCCCTCAATTTTGAGAACGTCGTCTTGTGCGCGAGAGGGGAGATGGGATTTCAGCTCCCAGATTACAGTGATGAGGCAATGACGCAAGTGTGTAATCAGATAACGGTTCTCGGAATCGAGGCTACTCAGCTTTTCCAAGCTCCTGGAATCTGAAAGTTGTTCCGAGAGGATACATGAATAACAAAGTTTGCCGCGACTAGGGAATATAGACCTCTTCCATGTCTTCATCATCGCTACCATTATTCTGCTCCCGCCCCCTGTCTTGGGCCTCCAGCTCCTCCAAAATACGGCAGTTATGACACATATCAATAGACACTTCCTCTTCATCAATCTCAACGCCACAGCATGGCTCTTCCGTGTTGTCATCAATCTGGGTCAAAGGGCCTCGTCCACGCCGACCGCATGGGGTGACAGGTCCATAGCGACCAACGCCGATACTACCGCATCTGTCGCAGACTTCGACGCTCTTGGTCTGGTAGCACATGATTCGATGTCTCGGCTCAAGGTTAGCTTGTAGTCATGGGGAGGAAAAGAGACATACTCTGGGCCTGGAAAGTAAGCACTGCAGGATGGTGGAGTTGACTTCACAGAGTTTAGCCAGAATGAAGTCGGAGAAGAATTAAAAGTAGAAAATGAAATAGCTGTGTGGGATTAATATATGCGCAAGACACTCAGTATAGCAGACTTGGATCGAAAGCGAGGAAATGTCCCTCTAAAGAGCTATCCAATGCGAAGAAGACACGCGTTATTGTTTCAGGCACTTTGCATAGATGGCTTGGATATAATTCGGTAATTTTGTGCGCAAGGGTACAGCTGCACAAAATATTGAATGTGACGCTTGCATCCTTCGCCCGGCTGATGTGCCAATGTGACATTTCTTTCAAAGTGCAAGATACTCCCATTCTTGCAACCAACCGGATCTCGCTAATATCATATCAGGATGCGACCAGTAGGTCGAGGCCTCAGTTTATGTATTGTAGGTGACGAGTCTATAGACACCTCGTAGTATCAAATACATAAGCTACCACTCAACAGTCCCATTTTCAACCTGTACCGTAACAACATCTCTGGAATCTAATATTAAAGGTGGAATCGCAGTCTCAAACAGATTCTGAGGCACGCGATCCTCGCCCGCTGCTGCAAAGTCTTCAATATCACCTTTACACCACCACACACCACGTGGTTCCATCCGAAGGCCATATTTTCCATCTGGTAATCTACTCAGCATACTACCGACATCTACATGCCTAACAATCGGCTGGCCTGGGCGTAGAGTAGTTAGAATCGCCAACTTGGGACGTGGATCGTGCGGATTGGCTGCACCGCCGCAAGGGCCTGGTTTGCGTGTTTCGCGAACGACTTGTCCTGTCGTCATATCGAAAATCTGTATTGTCGAGCCAGGTGCCGGCGTCTTAGGGTCGATGATACGAGGACGAGAATCAAGGCTCGGAACCTCTTCGTTTTGCTGCAGTGGGTTATTTGGAGTGAGGAAGCGTTGGGTATGGCGGGTTTGGACGCTGATAGGCTCCTCACCATTGTTGACCACTGTGATCTCCAGTACCGGAGAGTTGTCTTCGGCCTTGTGCATTTGCATCTTGGTTTGTATCTCTGGGGGCCAAGGGAGGGATTCCACCGCTGTGAACCTTGCGCCTCCATGTACATTGCTGCTGACAAGCTTTTCGTTTTCACTTGCTTGTGAAGACTGTCCCAGCTCATCAACGTAGACGTGGTCGCCTCCGAGGTTCCCTCTTGATTTGTTCCGGATATGGTACTTCTTCCCCGACTCGAAAAGCCTCCCAAGGTCGCTTTCTGGGGAGACATGGTAGTAATAAATCGAAAGATTATTCCTCCAGTTCCTTGTCCTGCCCACTGGAGAGGGTAGGGTCAAATAGGGTTCGTTGCCATCGGTGGACCTCAGGTGCCCTATATCGACTTCTATGTCATTCTCACGTAGCGAGAGCAACCCGTTCGAAAGCGCGTAAGGAACGTCTAGAATCGAGTTCTTTGCGCTCAATCGGAGGTATAGAGAGTCTTTATCATTTGATGATCGGCGGCATAAACCGAAAGCGACGCTGTATGGTAGTTTGCCCGACTTATCAAATACGCGGTATCTACTGGTGATGTTGATGTAAATCTTCAACTCTGCCATAGTTTGGGTCGCAATTTCGCTGTTGAGAGTTTTAGATTATGTATCGTCGGATATGAGCTGAAGATCAACTGAGTCGCAATGATAATGGTATCCGAGACGTTGCTAAAGGAGGGAGAGGCTGCTGTTACACGTCATGGTGGCGAATTTCTGTGACTCCAAGTATGACTCTAAAGCTTAGGTAAATGTGACTTTTGACTAGCCAAAACACACGGGGATCGCTTACAGATACCTCAGTCCGCCTATATCCCACTCGTCTCATTCGCACCCGAGCCGGAGGATTTCATCCCTGATCATAGTCATTGGCCTCGCTTGCCCACAGGGAACGTTGTAGTTGGATCACATCCTAGTTGCCCTGCGCCTGTAAAGAGATTCAGGCCATCGGCGATTACTCTAGGTGTCGTATAATCAGCCTTAGCCGAGATGATACAAAGCTTCTTTCATACATCACAGGGCGGAACACTGCCGATCATGGGGCTCTAAAGGACGAGAAGGATCACCGATCCTCCGACCATTCAACAAACCAATCGCGCTGTAGGAGTCTCATCCATACATATATCCACATGTCAAAGCGTGTGTACATTGGTTTGCGCTGTTAAGTTTGTCTTTATTCACGAAAAATGGAAATGTCACCTCGGAAAAGACCTACCATTTGCGTAGCGACAAGCTGCGCCGTTTGGTAGAGTGTGCTATACGAAGTTAGCCAGGCCTCGAGCGATCAGAAGAAATGGTCCTCCAAGCATAGGAGATAAAATAATTTGGTCACTTTATGCCAGCTTAGACTAGCACTTAGGCTACTTTATTATAGTAGCCTTAGCCTTAGAGAATAATCCTTTTGCTAACTACAGGGGGATCTGGAGAGTATCTGATCGATTATAATTACAAAACTATGTCTTTCTCTCACTTCACTCTTTCCAACTTGTAGTATTACATTGATAAACCCATCCGAACCCACATAAAGTATACCTGTCTAAGGACTAGGGAACATTTCGCCAGCTAACATCTAAACATTTACAAGTTGCATTCCAAGACCAGCTAAGAGAGCCATAGCTGGGATAGCTGTCTGCTTCGCACCTGATACAGTTGTCGTAGCCAGCGCAGCGGTTGCACTGGAGGAGCCCGTCTTGGTAGCTTCGTCTGTCTCGTTGGCTTCACCGGCCTCGCCGGTCTTCTCGCTGGCTGATTCATTCGCCTTGGTAGGTTTTACGATCTCGGTGCTGCGTAATGTCAGACATAGTTCTCGACTTCAATCAGGACACTCACCTTTCATCAGACTCAGCGTCCTCATCATCGCTCCCGCCATCTGTCTTATCACCACCACCACTCTTGCTACCCTTCTCCCCAATACCCCCCTCCGCAATAGCCTCCTTAGAACACTGCGTCTCAAAGGTCTCTTGGTCCACATTCCCCTCCGCGCCAGCACAAAGATCCTTGAAGAACATAAGACAATATCCGTAGTAAGTAGACGCAGCATTCGCAGGCTCATTCAGTTGAGGATCGCAAGATCCTAGGCAAGACAAGAATTTTACGCTGCCGTCGCCTGCGCACATGCATGTCGCGTAGGAGCGCTCTTGGTAATTGCCTGGACAGCTGGTGTAGACATCATCCATGCAGGCATCGCATTCATCGGTTGGGTAAGCGCCTAGGAGGGGATTTGCTGCCAGGGCTTGGGAGGCTAGGAGTGAGAGGAGGAATAGGCGAGACATTTTGAAGGTTCTTGTGCTGGCTTTGGAAAGAATGAATAGAGTGCTTGGCAGTGAAATCGAATGATTGAGCAAGACGGGTTCTTATACAAAAACAATTCAACTCCGTGTCTTTCCGCTGAACAAAGCAACAATACCACCTTTCGCAATACAATCAATTCAATTGGCTAACCCCTGAAGCCTCAATCACCAGTCCTTCAGCCGCAGTGACAGCCCAACGCCTCCGTACCGGTCTCGTGTGGTCTAGACCGCCAATATCTGCGAGGGGGACTGCCATCAGCTGGAAGGCACTTGCCAGTAAAACGTGACTGCGACAATATTTGGCGTCAAAAGAAAGAATTTTGGCTTTATTGCCCCTGCATTATTGCATTTCTTGTGGTGGCTTTTGAGTATGAGGCGTTGGCTAGGGTGGTGGGCTTGGCGCGTAAATTGTGACTTTCAGCCTCAGGGCGGATTTGGGACAATTGAGTGCGCCTTGTGTGTCCTGGAGACTGAGACTGATTAATTTGTCACATTGTCTATCCAATTAATTCATCGAAGGAGAAGTGGCGTTGTAAGACACGGAGAGTCAATGAACCAACTGAAAAGGAAATACCCATCGTCCAATACCGTCGCGGTAGTTCCTCCAAGCCACAAACATTTCCGTACAAACCCTGAGTCTCAAATTCCCCCTTCTAGTCTGAGCCACTGGCCTCTCTCGCATTGTTTCCCCGTTTCGGCACAAGTTCAACGGTCGAGTCTCTCGAGGTGGAAACAAGATTTCCAGGGTACCATACATAAAAAGCCACCATAACCAAGAACATCAAAACCGCATCAAAAACAAACGTCGGCCATTCTTTCTGCATCAGGTATCCGTCCTTATCCATGATAAACTCCACAACGCGAAAAAGATTCCTGACAAGAATAAAGGCCGACGCGATGTACAACATGTTGAGATATGACTCCCAGCGAACTTCGACAAGAGCATGCGAACGTCGTAGATGAGCCTTGAAGCGTCTGTGAAATACCACACAGATGATAACGAAAGCAATAAATAGAATGATCTGAGCAATAAGACCGACAATAACAATGATCTTACCGATATTCGCGAGCTTTTGGTTAGCCAGTAAACCACCGCCATTGCCTTGGATGTTGAACGTGATAAAATCTCCAATGACAAAAAGCCTGGTCGTTTTTCGAACGGTGATGAGGGAGAACTCTTCACCTCCCACGGCTCTGACGATGCGGGAGTATACCATGTATAACGTCGCGGCGAAGAAGACTGGTGGCAGGAGAAGAAAGAGTGATTGCATGATGTAGATTGCGAGGGAGTTTGTAGCGTTATATGCTAGGGCGCGGAAGATGTAGCCGAGTACCTCGCCTGCGTAGACATTAGTGAAGGAATTAAGACGGGAAGTGGGTGTTATGACGTACAGATACCCCCGATGAAGAAAGGGATAGTGAACCAGTGTTTGCCTCTAAACATGCGGTAGCCTTGGGCTGCGGTGATGAGTAGAAATGCGATTGTGAATGCTATTGCGCCGGGAAGACTTGGAACATACTCCCAGAGATAATAACTGCCTTTGAATGGTTTGAGTTGTGCCATGTTGAAACGCGATTCGTTATTTGGAGTGATAGAAGATCGGGCGACAGGCAATGGGGTATGATCTGAGAAGGGAAAAAACAGCAATCTAGTTACATTTTAAATCAGAGGAGAGAAGCAGTATATCATTCAAATTTATTTCTTCTTTCTATATCCCTTATCCTGCGGAGCAACAGAAAGCCTCTAAATCTCCATTGCTGACACGCGTGTTGCGTATCCCAAATTAACCATTAAACAGCCAAAACTCCAGGTTAGCAATGCTGCCTGCATCAAGACAGAAGTGGGTCCAAGAGCGAAACACGCGTGTTAGCTAAGCAATTGCAAGGGTTCTCATCTGCGCTTTGTCGAAGATAGCCTAGCCTTGGCCTTACTCGACAGGGGGAAGGTGCAGATCGTGTCAGAGTAAAGACTAGCGTCAAAGTCCGTGCTGACATCTGGATCTCCAACAATTGTTCTTCTACATTTCAATGTTTTCAAGCCTTTCTTCAACTTGTCATTATTGTTGTAGATTTCTTATTTGATCGCTTTAATTCAAAATATCATTCTAGAACTTGGTCATTGGTATGCTTCGTCGTCGGCATAAAAAATCCAAGAAAGGCTGCGAGCAATGGTAAGTGCTGAAATGCTACAAGACCTTCCGTGCTAATTAATATACGTTCAGCAAACAGCGTCACGTTAAGGTACATGACACCATGCCCATTCTAGGGCTTGACTAACACGCGTGTTCAGTGCGATGAAGGCCGCCCAACCTGTCGTCTCTGCATCTTGACAGATCGAAAATGCAGCTTCTCATCTTTGGACCTACCATCTCCACCTTCAACATCAACCTCGCTTCCAAGCCCGGACCCCAACCATGCCTCAACAAGTACCTCCTCGCCCACACCAACCAGTGTCGAGAATGTCGTCAACATGGAGCACATGGAACTATTCGTCCATCTAATCACCGACCGAGACCTCTTCAGCCTCGGCGATACCGTCAAAGATTACAAGACTACCTTGGATGTCTGTATCAAGAAAAGTGTCAAGGCACCTTATCTACTACATCAAATGCTGGCATTCTCTGCACGACATTTAGCTGTGATACATCCAGATCGTGCAACCCATCATCTTGAACAAGCAATCAGTTTGCAAACACGAGCTGTTTCTTTGTTCAACGCTACTAGAAGAGAAGTTGATTCATCAAACTGTGTTCCCATCCTTCTTTTTTCAATAACTCTGGGTCATCACCTACTAGCGGATGCGTTGGCCTATCGTGGTTCAGATGGACTATATGGGTTCCTGGAGTACTATACACACTGTGTGGATTTGAATCGAGGTATATACAACGTCGCTGCCTCGGCCTGGCCTTTACTTGTGGAGTCGGAGATTGAACCTGTGTTGTCATGGAGTAGGAAGGCGTCAGCGAAGGAGCCAACAAGTAGCGAGTGCGCGCCAATTTCCAAACTTGTTGAAGACTCTAAGACTCTTGACGAAAGGGAAAAGGAAGTTTGTCACAGCGCAATCCAGTATCTTCAAGTCGGCTTTGATGCCATGTCTTCGGGAGAAGAGGATGCTCGCTATCGCATGATTTTCCAATGGACGATGTTGGCATCACCAGAGTTCAGAACTTTATTATCTGACAGGAAGCCTGAAGCTCTAATCTTGTTGAGTTATTATGCTTTGCTTTTGCATCTTGGAAGGAGATTGTGGCAGGTTGGTAACGCGGGAGAGTATTTAATTGGTGTTATTCGGGATTATCTTGGGTCGGAGTGGCATTTCTGGTTGGAGTATCCGAGTAGGATGATGCGGGAGACAGTCTAATACGCTATTGGCCTTGACCTAAGACCCAGTGATCATGTCCGAGAAACTGATGCATTTGTGAGGGTTGGTATATGGGCCTTGCGGGATTGGCGATTGGTGTGCTCGGACTCTATGGCTTCTCATTGGTCAGGGATGGGTACGTCTTTTACACCCGTCCAAGTTTTATTCGACGATGATTAAAAGCGTCCGAGATACCGTCAATTAATCCTTCTCGGGTTCGTATTTGCCTAACTCCGGAGTCTTTGCATATAATTGTTTCCTTGGCGAGAGCCTGATGAGATATTTAAGACCGGGCATACTCAGGATATTCGGCCTCGAGCACGACTCAACCACCAACATCAAACAGTAACTACACTGAGACTTAACACTTACATCCCTCAATTCCAATATGTCTGACCACAAAATTTACTCTTTTGACACTTCCAAGGATATCCCCTCCCTCACCGGAAAAGTCATCCTCATCACTGGCGCCAACACCGGTCTGGGCAAAGCTACAGCCATTGAACTAGCTAAACACGCCCCAGCTCATATTTACATCACCGCCCGTGACCAATCCAAGGGCAATGCAGCCATGGAAGAAGTCAAAAGTTCGGCCTCAGAAGGAACGAAGGTCTCCCTTCTTGAACTGGACCTTTCAAGCTTCGAAAGCATCAAAGCAGCAGCCAAGAGCTTCCTTGAGCGAGAGGAACGACTTGATGTCCTGTTGCTTAACGCTGGTATTATGGGCGCACCTCCTGTTCTTACCAAGGATGGATATGAGATGCACATGGGCACCAACCATCTTGGTCACGCTCTTCTCTTGAAGCTACTTTCGCCCATCCTGGACAGGACGTCTGGTGCAAGAGTCGTCCATCTAACCTCTGCCGGCTTCCGCCACGTCGGCTCCTCAGGGATCGAATTCTCAACCCTCCGCTCCGCAACCAGTCCAACTCCCCTCCCGCTTCGCTATGCACAAAGTAAACTCGCATGCCTTCTCTACGCACGGGAAGCTGCTAAGCACTACACCTTCACCAACATCGCTATCAATCCTGGCGAAGTAAAGACGGAGTTATTCTCGCGGGAGGCTGGTGACGAGATGATGAAGCATTTGCAGGAGAATGTGGTTCCCAAAATGGCGGGACCTGTTGAGGAGGGTGTCAAGAATCATCTCTGGGCTGCCACGGGGGCGGTCGAGAACGGAGAGTTTTATGAACCTGTTGGAGTGAAGGAGAGTGTTGAGGTTGATGAGGGGATGGCGAGGAAGCTGTGGGAGTGGACGGAGGAGCAGCTGAAGGATCAAATCTTGTAATGGTTACCATAATTGTTTCAGGTCTATTTTTATCTAGCCAGATGATTCTTCCGTCTTTATCTCGACAGGCCATTCTTCCAAGAAATTCTTAAGACTCTCAAACCTAACGGGTTTCCTCAAACAAACATCCATACCAAACTTATCGACCATTCTCTGATTCTCCCCCTCAATCATACTCGCAACCATCCCCACAATAATAGCCGGCTTCAGCCCATTCTCCTTCTCAAACTCCCGTATCAAAAGACTCGCCTGCATACCACCCATCACGGGCATCGAAATATCCATGAAAATCAATCTACATTGTTCTGGGTACGCCTTATAGATATCCACGGCATGTTGACCGTTCCATGCTATTTGGTATGTGTGTTGAAGATTCAGATTGTTCATGTGACGGACGAAGAGGCGTACGTTTGCGTTATTGTCTTCTGCGAGGAGGTATTTTGCCTTTGATGGTGTGGGGAGGGTTGCTTTGGGGACGGGAAGACCTTTAGGGTCATATACGACGACGGCATCCTGTTGACTGTCTGGTTCGCTCATTTTGTATCACGCTTGACGACGTTGTAAGACATAAGTTTAGAACAGGCAAAAGACTATCAGGTGATGGATGCAGATCATGCGGAAACCAATAAGAAGCCTCATCACAGCCTATAGG